>JACMZG010001870.1:52344142-52406642 GCA_018340805.1 Microvelia longipes | reverse complement strand
TTGTTAATCATTTACTTCCGGACATCAGATGGGTTTATTTCTAGATTGCTGTGGTGTGAAGTTATGTAGTAATAAACGAATAACCAGTATCTTCACAATTAAATTTGAGAGCTGACTTAAGGTCTATAATGCCCTTTAGCGTGTAATATAGATCTTTAAGGGACTACTTATTGAGTCTTAGCACTCCGAGCATGACCGATGATGACCAGAAGTGGTTAAAAGTTAGCTCTCAAATAAATATTTTAATTGTGAGTGACTAGTTATTTGACACAATATTATTGTGCGAGAGACACCAAGGAAATGTAACAAGCAAAATGCAATGCTACATCTGGGAACTGTTCCATCATTCGACATTCGTCATACTTGATGGCTCGACATAATGTCATGTCCCACTCTGTTTCGTTACGTCTAACTCATCAGGGCACCGACAGAGCCTGAACTCACTCTGACCTTCAATCTATTCCGAAGAATATAATGTGAATTACTTACTAGAGACGAGCGGTGCTTTCTTACCGCCATCATGCATGGCAAGCAAAACATTTGTCATTCATGTTTTGCAAAACTCGGTAGTATCAAAATGATAGACTAGTTATTTGTTTATTACTAGATGGGTTGTTCAGCATGGAACTTTAAGACTTATTAACAAAGGAACAGCAACCACACGGGATATTCCATAGTTAATACACCTTTTCCTTTTCAGTGTAAAAAAATTAAAAACAAGTGTTTTAGTGAGGATAAATTAAATTTTTGTGGACATTATTTTAGTTAATTACTATTTTTGGCCTGCTCGTTAATTTGATTTCTCTGAAACTATTTTCAATTAAATGACTCTGTAAAACTGTCAAAGATGTTTCACGCAGAAAGCCAAGTCCACAGACTCGCATGCTCAGAAAAAAATAATCATTTCTTCCCTTAGCTCTAAAAAATGTACAATTTAAGTACAATTTTTGACTTTTTATTTGATTATTAATCCTTGGGCGAAAGCTTTTAGATCATTTATATTCAATACATTTTAAAGGACTGAAGTCTCCATTAATTATTTAATTATTTTTAAGATTCATAACAGTCCAACAAGCTCTAAAGTTATTATATTTGATTAATCATATTTACTTGTTTTTGTTTTTAGACTGGTCCTAAAGTTAAGTTATGTATGGGACTGGAACCATCATTCTATGTGGATGCAGGACCTCCTAATTTCTATGCTTTCAACCCCTGTGGACATATGGCTACAGAAAAAACTGTCAAGTAAGCACCTTTTCTTATTTTAAAAACATATTTGTTTTTTTTTTTGTTCATTAAAAAAGGTTTTTTATGTTTTTAAACTTAGATGAAAACAAAAAGATTTAAAATCTAAGTTTAAAAACACCATAAAAACCTTTTTTAATGAACAAAATAAAACAAAATGATAAGCATACCTTGTTGGAATCAATTATTATTTTGTTATTATATTCCTATAAAAATACAACCTAGGTACATTTAATGTATCTATGAAATTGTTTTTTTTACTCTTTATAAATATTCTTATTTGTGAAAACATGAATCTGTTGGGGTTGAAATCTTAATATCCAGGTTTTGAAAATAGGACAAGTAGGACCTGGTAGGTTCAGGTACCCACAACAGACAATACTGATTATTGCAATTCTTATTTATACTCTAAACAAGTGTTGAGATCTTCTTCTAATGTTTAACTTGTTTTTGGGTTGTAGTATTTATAATTCTCCGGTCATTTCCGTTATTAATGTGATAAACACTGTGTTGTAGGTACTGGTCGACAGTGCCCATTCCTCATGGCACGGCTGCATTCGACTGTTTCTGCCCTTTCTGTGCCACACCCCTGGAAGGACACCCAGGATACATCAAACTTATCTTCAGTTAATCCTCTCGATACATCCTTCTAATATCCTTCTTGTCTGTTATCCTATCTATGTAAATTACCCTTCATGTTTCATATCCTTCATCTATGCTATCCTTTGTGTACATTATATAATAAAAAAAAGTCCACTAAATGTTGAGAGGATAATGGACATTATGCTGTGTGTACATCTTTCACGTTATCCTTTATGTACAGTATCCGTCATCTGTATTATCCTTTGTGTTCATTATGTTGCTTGTACATTATCCTTTATGTACATTACCATAAATTATGTGCCTCATGTTATCCTTTATGTACATCATGCATAATTGATGTTATCCTCTATGTGTATATGCTTGATGAACATTATTCTTCTAATATGTTATTCTTTATCTATGTAATCCTTGGTGTACATTATCCTCCCCTTGTGTATTCCTTTACTTTATGTCACTGAAAACTCACCAAACCTGACCTTTTCTTTTCCCAATGGGTTTTCACTTTTCTTCATGCACATCTTCTCGTTTTTCTTTTCCTTCTCCGTTTATTAAAAGAATTGTGTAAAATTGATAAATTATTCTTTAATGATTTTTTAGGAAACATTTTTTTAATTTTTATTATGTAATTGGAATAAATTTCGTTGAAAGAATAAAGATAGTTAAATTTGAGCGTGAGAGCTTAATATGACTCAAAGCTATGCTTAGTCTTTATATTGCTTTACTCTCTATGAAGGTATAAACTTTTACAAAGTAGTAGATTGTATAACCTGGTTCTAAAGTGACATTTTATTGCTGTGGAAATTAGATTATTGATGACACCAATAAGGAGTCTAATTGATTTCCACATAAATTTACTTTACTGCCATGTTGCATCTAGTGTTTCTTATCTTCTTGGACAAGATATTTTTATCGGAATCTCTAGTAGTTGTTGATCTTTTAAAAGCCAAGGACCGTGTTCTGACCTTATTTTGAAAGGATTTAATGATAGTTTATGTGCAATGTTCCATCCAGTATATACAAAATCCTCATCAAAATGAAACTTTGTGGTCTTGTTTATTCAGTTTGATTCAGGTTTTTTATACATTACTTCTATATTTGTGGATTTATTGACACTAATATGTATATAACAACAGAATAATTCTGATGCGGAGGTTTATGTAAGGAAATGTGTACTTCCTTTCTGAACAATTTATTTTTGGCTAAGTTTTTGTTTAATGCCTCACAGTCTCAATGGTGTGATTACTAATTGTTAGTAAATTTTTCAAGATATTTCAAAGCAAATGAGCTGATACGTGACACTGATTAGCATAAAAGCATAAACTGAGTTTTTATGTGTGCATTAATGTTGTGCAAACCTGGTTTTGGAAGTATGAACATAGTTTTGTAAAACCTAATGATAAACAGGTTCATTTCCTTTGAATCATCCAGGAAATCGACAAACAAGTAGTGTTTCCTACTATTCAGACCGGTTATGCTTTATTGTAAATAAATAAAACATCAGTGGAGAGATTTATTTTATTATTCTGATCATGATGAACTCCTCTAGTGCTCATACTTTGAATCCTGTTAATACGGCTTGTCGAGCCAGTACCAGCGCTCCAAACAAAGCAAGCACTGATGATGACCTTTAGTAGGTTGAAAGCCGGTCATGCTTTATTTTAAATAAATAATACATCAGTTGAGAGACTTATTTTATTATTCTGATCATGATGAACTCCTCTAGTGCTCATACTTTGAATCCTGTTAATACGGCTTGTCGAGCCAGTACTAGCGCTCCAGACAAAGCAAGCACTGATGATGACCTTTAGTAGGTTGAAAGCTGGTTATGCTTTATTTTAAATAAATAATACATCAGTGGAGTGACTTATTTTATTATTCTGATCTAAAGCTCTGATCAAAAATTTAAGATAAAATGAATTGCTGAGTAAGGTAGCAAACATTGCATAGGAAATTTGCCTGGCTTGCCAACTAATGTCCCAAACATTTTTATTTCTGCTGCAATCCCGTCTGTGAGACTTGAAAAGATTTAGCCCAGTTTATACCTCAAAAGAGAATTAATATTTTGTAATATATTTTTAATTTAACATTATTTAGTTTTATTATTTTTAAAACTATATTTAAATTGATATACATAATTGTATAATATTATATTTTAAATAAGTAAGTGTCCTGCCATATATTAATAATTTTTTATGTAAAATAGTATTTTGTTTAAATTAATAATAAATCTAGAAAAAAAACATAAAAAAGACATAAATGTTAATGAAGATTTTTAATTTAAATCTTATTTGACTTCTTTCTTCTGGTTTTTAAAATTGAAATTTTTTCAATCGTAAATAATGATATGAAATATAAATTAAAGTCAAATTAATGCTGCTGCTTCATCAAGAAAATATGTTTGATATCCTGAGGGAAAATAGTGAAATGGAAGCAACATGATATTTTTTTATCAAGATACATTTTGGAGAATTAATTTAGGCCTCAGAAATATTGTTCAATCTTTTCTTACTATTTGGTATTTGAGTATTTTAATTCCCAAAACTTGTTTCAATTTTTACTTTTTTTAAGTCCAAAAAAGAAAAAAAAACTACTTATATCAATATAAATAGCTATTTTATTTATTTTACTTACACATGGAAACATGATGTCTTTACAGGCTTAAACAAGCTCTGCCTCATAAATGCTACTATTTGTCATAAATTGACCCTATTTCTTATAAATATACTTCCATAAGGGAATAAAGAAAATTTGTCATATAAACTTGCAAGTCATTTCATATTTTATTTGTTTCATTATCCTTTTGCAATTTTAAAAACCAGGATATAGAAGCTTGACAATTTATTAGGTTCTTGTAAATACTTATAAAAGCTTGAAGAATAAGATTTGCCTAATTTGTACTGATTTGGTGTGACATTAGGTTTACTATTTTTTCTATTTGTTTGCAGTTTAAACAATTTTCATTCTAAATTCATATCATATAGTGAAATTTATGACAATTTTCTTGAAGTTGTTTTTTTTATTATTTTTGATTTGTTTGAAAAATAACGTACCGTTAAAGAGTATCCAAGAATATTACGTGTGATTAAGTTACTCATACCTTTTTTACTAACTTAAGAATAAGTCTAACACAATCTTACGTTGTATTCTTAAATATAACCTGTAAAGTCATGATAATCTCGAGCGTAATTTAAAATATTACTAATATCTCAAAAAAAAATTCTAAAAATAACTATTTTAATTTGATTTTTATGAAAAAAAAACACACTAAAATTGTTGTGTGTTTTTTTATTAAACATCATGGCGAGTCTATACCACATCATGGTGAGTCATACCACATCATGGTGAGTCTATACCACATCATGGTGAGTCTATACATCATGGTGAGTCTATACCACATCATGGTGAGTCTATACCACATCATGGTGAGTCTATACCACATCATGGTGAGTCTATACCACATCATGGTGAGTCTATACCACATCATGGTGAGTCTATACCACAAAATCTCCGTCAAAACAACTATTGATTTGATTTTTATGTTTATTTGAAATTGATACTGTTTCGGGTGTACCTAATTTATAAAGAGTGCTTATAAAAGTATAACTTATAAAATTATTTTATGAATTATCATAAGGATGTATTTATAAAATGTGGTACTTATGAGTCAAGTTAAGTACATATGATATGAGGTGTCTTGAGTTTATTAGAGCCTGATTTAGAAAAGAAAAATATAATATTGGTGCTCTGGTGTCTTTTTACTACTCAGATTGTTCTTGTCCCTCCCTGATAAGACACCAGGTTTTAGGAACTCCCCCCCCCCCCTATTCTGTTGTAATTTAGGACTAAATAATGAAATTTCGCTTCTAGATTGAAAATTTGTTTCTAAACTAAGCTCAACAAAATCTTACCATCTTAAAATGTCTACTCTACAATTAATGTAAATCTAAACCAAGATAAGGTTAGCAATGTAAATAATAAATAAATTAGAAAAATGTAAATTAGACTAATTAAAAAAAAAATAAATAAGAAGAAACTTCAAAAAAGGGTTTTAATTTTGTAACTATAACTTTATTGAATTAATAGGAAATTTAGTACATTTGTAATTTTTATATCTGACATCAACTAATTTATATGAAATCTTTCAGCTCTACACAAGTTGTAATATGCATGTTATATTTTTGGATTTTTCTGTTTTTGCAAACACTTGTTAAAAATTTTCATATTTTCGAAGCACTGATTTTTAAATTTATGTGTGATTATTTATTCAAGATGGATATGGATTCGATTTTGTGATATTATTAATGTCAGAAGTTTGGACTGCTCTAAATTTCACAGTACTTCTTTAGATTTTTTTAGACTTGTCTGTTATCTTCTTAATTATTTGTCATTCGTTTACTCAGCTTGTTTACCTGTTTAGTTTATTTACCATTTTGTTTATGTTAATAGTTATTTACGTACCAAAGGAGGAAACGGAGTCATTACACCTTGGTTTTTTTGTTGAGTCCTGAGGCATAAGCCGAGGGAACCATTATAATTAAACCCAGAGGCATAGCCGAGGGGTTTATAGGAATGGTTTCTGTCTTGGAGCCGAGGTAACCAGCAAGTTTACTCTCGAGGCGTAGCCATGAGTAAACTTACATTTTTTTAACCAAGAGTATAAGATTTTTCCTCTAGAAGGTAGATAATTAAAAAAAATAGAACTTTTATTTTATTTATTTATAAAAATCAAATAGACATTTTATTTTGTTTAAAAATACAAAGTATTGCTTGATTTGAACTCTTTAATTTACTTTAATAACACTAAATACTCACGAAAACTTCAAAATTGTTATTTACCCAACAATAAATGAGTAAAAAATAAAAAAGAAACAGATAAATGTAAAAATACAGGGGTTGGCTTGCTTAGTCTTTCAGTTCAACAAATTAACAGTAAAGCCAACTTAAATTTTACTTTTATTTTAAAAACAACACTGCTTTTTTCTAAAGATTACCTTCCAAGCAATAAAAAAATATCAAGTAATATTATAAAGGTGTTTAACTAAGCAAGCAGTACAAGATGATCCAATAGATTGTCAAAGTATTAAATGATTGGAGATAGTAGATTTGGTGGATTGCTCTCCGTTTTTATTGTTGTTTTAAGCAGGTTTATTTCATTATGCACACAATGAATTCTATCGCAAGGTAGACGAGTTTGTTTTTATTCACATTGATTCTTGTAAGTAACTTATCTACAGTTTTACCACTCAGGTTGTTCTTATCCCTGCCGATATATTCAGTCAAACAGAATATGTAGGTGTTGATTATTAGTGGAAAAATATTATTGCTTAATTTTTCTTCCCTTATTTTATCTTTAAAACTTGGCTGTTCAATTTTACTATTCACCTATCATACCTAACTTAATTTGTTAAGTATGTATCCATACCTAACTTATTAGTGTAAGAGTGAGCCTGCTGCAGTAAGACCTGAGCAAGACTTGAGATTAAGATATCCATCTTAATCTCAAATCTTATAAGTATCCACATGGTACTTATAAGGATGCTTAACACGCAAATATCACCATGGATAAATGCAATGCTTGAGTTGCTTTCTGAGGTCATTTTGTCTTTGGTTCCATGTATGTCCAAGTATCCATGTATTATATTAGTAAACACTTTAATTAAGGCAGGTAAGAACACTGTAGAAAAGTTTGAAGATGAAATAAGATAGTTAAAACTTATGTTTTTACCAAAGAGACTAATACTATTTGAGGAAGGATACAACAGCTCTTATCATTCCTTGGGTAGCTAGGTGCCATAACTGTAGATTGGTGGCGTCATTTTTGATTTTTCGTAATAATTATAATTTCACGTAAATATTACATTATTTTCTGACTATTTTGTTTTATATCAAGTAAAATGAATTTAAAATAAGTTTTAATTATTGTCTATTGCATTTATTCTTTAATTGTCTGTCTTGAAAAAAGTGGTTTAATGTGGCATCACTGAAATATGTCTGCCGTTTGTAGAGTGTGTGCTACAATAGGGGTTGTAGAGGGGAGGGGGAGTATCTAGTCTCTCTCTTTGGAGACTATAGTAGGGGTAAGTACAGTTACGGCACCTATGAAAACTGTCTCAATTCCAGACTCCTTATCACTGTGTTAATCGGGTTCTATACTCCCTCTAATAGTATTAGTCTCTTTGGTTTTTACTATCTTATGATAGAATTTTTATGATCAACTACTTTTATCTTATGATGAAATAAGATAGTACTAATGTTCTTTCTGCTAATGATTCAGCATTTACGTAATCTAAATGACTGAACCTTGAACTGTGAAATTTATTGCAAAATCAAACATAACTTTAATTTCTTTGTATTTACCTTAAATTATGATGTACTAAATGTTCAAAATACTTATTTATATCAAATAAATAAAGAAATATATATTTTATAAATATTTTCACCAATAGTTTGTCACTAGTTGTCAAGAAGTGGATTTTTGCTAGAATTAGTTTAGTTTCACTTTAAGTTATCAACTGTTAACTTTTTTATATAAAAAAGCTCAGAAATTATTATTTTCTTTTTTTAGAAGTATGTAGTAATTTTTAATTTTTTTAAATGTCTTGATTATCGAACTGTTTTACTAGTTTTTTATGTATAAAAATTTTTGAGTTATAGATAGTTAAATTATTTTTGAAACAAGGTCAAAGTAACAATGTTCACATTACAGAGCTAAAACTCTGTTATTCACCTTAAGTAACTTAGAACTTATTGTGGTATAAATGCAATAAGTGAAATAATACATCAATAGAAAATGGACATGAGATTAATAGCAGGTGATTATCAACTGTTATTGATAGTAATAATAATAATGCTTGCTTTATTTGAGCCAAATAATAGCCCATCAGGGCCTATTATTAAGCTGTGCGGAACCACTCCTAGTTGCAACCTTACTTACTGCTCAAAGTGTATTTTAAAGTTGGCAATACTTGAATAATAGTTGAAATACTGTTGATAATAGTTTATTTATAATTGATTTGAACTTATGTAAGTTAAGAGCATAACCTAGGATGTGAACCCAAGGCCTTCATGGTGTCAAAGGTCAGTATAAATACAGGTGTTTTAATGACCTCAATCATAGAGGCAGCTGCTTCAACTGCTACATTCATCCAATTTTTATTTTTGTAACCTTTGGTATTAAGGGTGAATAACATCTGTGTCTTTCATTGAAGGAATTGGACAAGTCTGTGTCTTTCATTGAAGGAATTGGACAAGTCTGTGTCTTTCATTGAAGGAATTGGACAAGTCTGTGTCTTTCATTGAAGGCAATCACATCTGTGTCTTTCATTGAAGGATTGGACAAGTCTGTGTCTTCATTGAAGGAATCGCATTACATCTGTGTCTTTCATTGAAGGAATTGGACAAGTCTGTGTCTTTCATTGAAGGAATCGCATTACATCTGTGTCTTTCATTGAAGGAATTGGACCAGTCTGTGTCTTTCATTGAAGGAATCGCATTACATCTGTGTCTTTCATTGAAGGAATCGCATTACATCTGTGTCTTTCATTGAAGGAATCTGGCTACGTCTGTGTTTTTCATTGAAGGAATCTGACTCTGTGTTTTCATTGAAGGAATCTTACGTCTGTGTCTTTCATTGAAGGACTACGTCTGTGTTTTTCATTGAAGGAATCGACACGTCTTTGTCTTTCATTGAAGGAATCGGACTAAGTCTGTGTTTTTTATTGAAGGAATCTGACTACGTCTGTGTATTTCATTGAAGGAATCGCATTGCATCTGTGTCTTTCATTGAAGGAATTGGACTACGTCTGTGTTTTTCATTGAAGGAATTGGACTACGTCTATATGTTTCATTTACATTTATTACATCAAAAATAAAAATAAAGTATCAACTTGTTTTTATTTATTTTTTAAATAATAACTTATAATAGCTTCTCTGAAGTTATTAAAACTTTATGAATGTGTTTTTATTATTTTTTTAAAGTAATAACTTAATTTTATAATAACTTCTAAAGTTAACACTTAATGAATTTGTGTATTTATTATTTCAATGAGATAAAGTTTATTATTATATACTTTATTTGTTTTTTTTTTTTTATTTTAACAAAAGTAAAACTATTTTAAGAAATGATTTTTTCATTGTATACCATTGTATAATAAATATTGTAAATATAGATATAAAATAAATAAAAATTAAAAAAGTCTAATTTGTTGGTTATTAAATTGATTCATTTTAGTATTATTAGTGGCAGAAAAGTATGATTTTATTTTTTTAGAAAATAAATAAATATAATACTAAATTATTTTTTTAGTAATGAAAGAAATTTTCAGCTGCTGATGTAAACTTATGCTTTACTATTTCCTGCTATAGGGTTGGAGAGGGGGGGTGGGGTGTTTTTCCCTTTTATAATGAATTATTTGTACATTTATGGATTATTCTTAAAAATGAAGCAAGTCCTACTATGGATGTGATGTAATTTTTTCTAGAACTCTTCATAAATATTCTCTTTAATAAATTCATTCAAAACAATCTATCTAAATGTATGAGGAGGTGTTATTAGTAGGATTAAATCACAGGCATGTAAGTACTTCACAGAGGAGTATTGGCTTCCTGCACTGAAAATGTAGGATTCCTACCAAGGCTGCGCTCTGTTTTTATTTTACAGTGTGATTAGCTGTAGAGTTTTAATGGATGGGACTTGTTGTGCTTTCTGCAAAATATTTGTTTCTAGTCCAAGAGCACAGGGGTGTTTTGTTAATAAAAAGTGTAATGGCTGTAACCGGTCTCAATTTTTCGTAAATACCTTCCTGAACAAGGATTGCAATTCTGCGACTCGTATCGGATGGGGTGTCCCAGGCAGAACGCACTTTAGGGGTCAAAGGTTCTGCCTGGGACACCATCCGATACGAGTCGGCAGAATTGCAGATCCTTGTTCAGGAAGGTATTTACGAAAATTGAGACCGGTTCCAGCCATTACACTTTTTATTAACTTCGGTGGTAAATTTGACATGTAAAGTGCGTTCTGCCTGGGACACCCATCCGATACGAGTCTGCAGAATTGCAGATCCTTGTTCAGGAAGATATTTACAAAAAATTAAACCCGTTTCCAGCCATTACACTTTTTATTAACTTCGGTGGTAAATTTGACATGTAAAGTGTGTTCTGCCTGGGACACCCATCCGATACGAGTCTGCAGAATTGCAGATCCTTGTTCAGGAGGTATTTACGAAAAATTGAGACCGGTTCCAGCCATTACACTTTTTATTAACAAAACACCCCTGGGCTTTTATTTGTTGATTAAAAAAAAGTAAAAAAAAACCAAAACGTACAGAAAAGTATAAAAAAAGTACAAATTTATAATAATTTGAAGTTCTTAAATTAATGTATCAACAACCACAAGATAATTGGTTCTGAGTGTGGGGACATTCATAAGAATATTGGAAGACTTTTACTTCATTTATCTGCCGAGCATTTCCTGTAAAAAAATAAAAATAAATACTAATAAAAACAATAATGCTTACCAAACTTCAGACAAATTGAAAAAAACTGAGAGATGAGGTATTTACCTTATCTGCCTTAAGTAAAGACATCCTCTCTGCTAAGCTGAAATCTGCAAATACAAAAATCAACTTAAAGATGAAAAGAAAAAAAAACATTATGGAGTATGTCAAAGAACTTGCAAACAATAGCAAGAAAATATGGCAACTAATTAACCAAAAAAGTGGCAATAAAAAAAAATAATAGAAAACTAACCTCATCATTACTATCTGCTAATGAATTAATACTTATTTATGCACCAAGAGAGTAAAGAACGCTACTATTTCCCTGAGCAGTTAGTTGGTTCCTAAGGCGTAATCCGAGGAACCAAAGTATTTAACTCCCGAGGCGAAGCCGAGGGATTTATGGATTTAACTTCCGTGGCAAAGCTGAGGGAGATAATTGCGAAGGGGAAAATAGCATTTTACTCCCAAGGTGCATACAAGATTTTATCTCCAGACGTTAATTTTATTTTAAAACGTTTTTTTATTACACTTTATTTTTATTACATTTTTTTGGGGCGGACCTCCTTTAGGGGGGCTGCCTTCAAAAAAAGAATAATTTTTTTTAACCTGAAACGGATTTTGAGTCAATAAACAAATTTTTTTAGTTGGGTCCCTCTTATAAATTTTGGGGGTGCCACCACCGGGAAAATTACAAAAATTGATCAGTTACCTGTATAAATTTATAGAATACCACTCCCCTAAAAAAAATTAATTGGCTCTAATAACCCACTAAAAGGAAACACTTTTCATTCCTAAAGGAGTGAAAAGTAACTTTTTCTCCCTAGGAAGTGAATAGTGCCTCTTTACTCCCTAAAAACTAGTCAATAAACTTTACGTTATACACCGTCTAGAGATAAATACATTTTTTGTTAATATTTTAGATAAGCTGGCGAAGCAGTTAATTACAACTAATTACAATATTAATTTTACGTTTGATAATTAAAATTTCTAAACGAAATTGCTTAAATGATTAAAATCTAAAAAAGGCCAAAGCCAATGACATTTTTCATCTAAATAATGATATATTAAAACAGTGGAGTGATATTATTAAATGCCCACTTAATGATCTAATTAATAGCTCTCTTTCCCACGGACATTTTCCTGATATATTAAAATTTAGCAAAGTAGTCCCACTTTTGAAGAAAGACAACCCTGATGAGGAAACAGATCAATTAGTTTACTACCAGTCCTAGATAAAATTTTAGAAAAAATTATAAAAAGCAAGTCAAGGTCTCATATTTAGCACGGAGTGCCTCAGGGCTCTGTTCTTGGACCCCTGCTGTTCTTAATTTACATTAATTATCTCCCTGAATATGGAGCTTTGAGTCCGAGATTTGTAGATGATACTACATATGCAGTTAATGAAAAGAACCTTATTGAAATAGATGATATTGTAAAGCATGCAAATGACTGGTTTATAGTAAATGAGTTAACTTTAAATGAGTCAAAAAACTAGATCTTACCTCACACTCTTAAATATAATAATAATAATATAAATATTAAAATACTTGGAGTGTCCCTTGATGACATACTTAACTGGAAAGCTCAGGTTAATGAGTTAGGAAGTAAACTTTCATCTATTTTATTCTTGCTATGTAAACTTAGTTTAACTTAAGATATGGGTACAATGAAGCTTGCTTACTATGCACATTTTCATTCACGTATGCTCTATTGTATTAAAGAATGGGGAGCAGCCCCCGTAGCCAAAAGCATTTTTATTTTGCAAAAAAAGCTATCCGTATCATGAATAATGCTACAATATGAATAAGCGCAAATAATATTTTATTGAAAATAAAATTTTAACTTTTCATTCAGCCTACATTTTTGCATTGTTATTGTTCCTTAAAGCAAAGTATGATGAGGAGGAGTTCAAGAAATAAAAATGTCTGACAGTTTCACGCTTCCACCACTAGATTGTACTACTTGAGCCTCCTGCATCCTGTCAACTATTTTTTAAAAAAAAATCTTTGAGTGAGCCATTTATGTTAATATTATTTATCTATGGGCGGACCTTAGCGTCCTAATATGTTAAGTAATTTATCCTTAGTCTCACTTTTAAGTTTATAGAATTCACACATTTTATATAAATTAAAAACAATGACTTTAATTCTATAATTTCGTAAGCTATAAAATTAAGCTATGGCCATTTCACCCAACACTGTGGCATCATCAGGCTAATAAACTAAACACTACATTAACAACTAAAAATCACAGAAAAGAAATAAGCACATATACATAAGACTAGAATAATAAATAAAAAATCACAGAATTAGCTAAAACTTAACTTCGTTGGGCGAAGTTAAGTTTTAGCTAATTCTGTGATTTTTTATTTATTTATTCTAGTCTTATGTATATGTGCTTTATTTCTTTTCTGTGATTTTTAGTTGTTAATGTAGTGTTTAGTTTATTAGCCTGATGATGCCCACAGTGTTGGGTGAAATGGCCATAGCTTAATTTTATAGCTTACGAAATTATAGAATTAAAGTCATTGTTTTTTAATTTATATAAAATCCTAATATGTCCAAAATACACCTTACATGTAACTTAAAGGTTGTTAAATTCTATCATGCCCCACACACACAAGTCCATATGGACCTTTATGAGATTGCGGATTGGTTGGTCTATATAGCAATAGTTGTATGTTTATTTTAAATTAAACTTCTTATTTCTGTATCTATTATAATAGATATATTGGCAATCAAGTATTTCATTTTTTAAAAAAGGTAACTTATACAAAGCTTTCCAAAATGAAGTTGCTTCTTTTGCATCCGTTGTAAGATTTCGTTATCCTCTTTTTGAACAAAGGTTATAGAAGCACTTTTTATCCAAACCTCAGGTTGGAACAAAGGTTATAGAAACACTTTTTATCCAAACCTCAGGTTGGAACAAAGGTTATAGAAACACTTCTTATCCAACTTATACAAAGCTTGGAACAAAGGTTATAGAAACACTTCTTATCCAACCTCAGGTTGGAACAAAGGTCTAGAACACTTTTTATGTCAGGTTGGAACAAAAGGTCTAGAAACATTTTTATCCAAACCTCAGGTTGAACAAAGGTTATTAGAAACACTTTTTATCCAAACTCAGGTTGGAACAAAGGTCTAGAAACACTTTTTTATCCAAACCTCAGGTTGGAACAAAGGTTATATAGAAACACTTTTATCCAACCTCAGGTTGGAACAAAGGTTATAGAAAACACTTTTTATCCAAACCTCAGGTTGGAACAAAGGTTATAGAAACACTTCTTATCCAACTTATACAAAGCTTGGAACAAAGGTTATAGAAACACTTCTTATCCAAACCTCAGGTTGGAACAAAGGTCTAGAAACACTTTTTATCCAAACCTCAGGTTGGAACAAAGGTCTAGAAACACTTTTTATCCAAACCAGGTTGGAACAAAGGTATAGAAACACTTTTTATCCAAACCTCAGGTTGGAACAAAGGTCTAGAAACACTTTTTATCCAAACCTCAGGTTGGAACAAAGGTTATAGAAACACTTTTTATTCAGGTTGGAACAAAGGTTATAGAAACACTCAGGTTGGAACAAAGGTTATAGAAACACTTCTTATCCAACTTATACAAAGCTTGGAACAAAGGTTATAGAAACACTTCTTATCCAAACCTCATTGGAACAAAGGTCTAGAAACACTTTTATCCAGGTTGGAACAAAGGTTATAGAAACCTTTTTATTCAAACCTCAGGTTGGAACAAAGGTTATAGAACACTTTTTATCCAAACCTCAGGTTGGAACAAAGTTATAGAAACCTTTTTATCCAAACCTCAGGTTGGAACAAAGGTTATAGAAACACCTTTTTATCCAAACCTCAGGTTGGAACAAAGGTTATAGAAATACTTTTTATTCAAACCTCAGGATTAGTTTATAATACTAATACAACAAAAAGCTATTCTCAAAATCATTTGTAGACAACAGACAACGACACCATCTAAGCCTTTATTTAAAAAACATTCATACTTGACTTTAACAAACTACTAGACTACATTTGCCTCTTAAGAATTCATTCAGGAAAACATACTCTAAACCAAATAACCCACGATAGACAAACTAGAGCTAAAATAAATAACATATTTGAAAACCTTATTACAAAACTACAAAAGACAGAACCACTGGACTTACAAAGGAACAAAACTCTACAACAATTTGACGATACTTACAAACAAATTATCACGTTAGAAACTTTCAAAATAGAAATAAAAACTTTACACATCGACACCTGAAACTCTATACTATACTATACTCTAAACTCATAACTCGAAACTAGTACATAAGACAATCTCCGTATCTATTATATTTCTCAATTTTATACATTAACCTATAATAATATTTTAATTATATATGTATACCTATTTCTATCTAATATTTATATATTATCAAATATTTTAATATAAAGATCTAAGCAGAACTACTCCTACAGCACAATGTCCTTAGGATGTTAAAGTAGGAGCTCTTTATATTATGTTTATAACTAATTTTTATTCTAAATTTAAGTTAAGATGTATAATTTTTACTTTACATTGTATATAGTATTGTATAGTATTGTACATTGTATTAAATAAATAAAGACTTTTGTTTAAAAAAAAAAATAATACACGTTTACATCACGACATCAACTCGTTATACCTCCCTCCCCCTCTCCCGCGAAAAACATCTAAAGAAACACGGCCAGGAATTCAACCGGTAAGTGTTTCTGATTTGTCCTTTGCCAAAATGCTTAAAATAAGTACCAAATTTAAATCAAAGATATAATTAAACAAACTATAATATAGGAATACAAATCACGTGCATTTAGATAAATTTGCATGACAATAAAGCAATAAATGGAATTGCGCATTGGCTGCTGGTGTCAATAAAAATCTTATGGATGTAACACTGCTCGAGCAGAGACTTGTAGGAACGGACAGCATTGGAATGACTCGTAATTAATTGCTTTATACTTCGCTTATCATAAGAAACAAACTGACAGTTAGGTATAGCTAGTATTAACTTACATATTAAGAACTAAACTATCAAATAGAATGCTAGTATGGTCGCATTATATATAACTTTACTTATAAATGATTTTAAAACTTTTTAAAACTTTCTAATATTGCAGTTAACTATTGACATTGTTAGCTGTCAATTGATTTTTTAAAAAACACGTACTATAGCTGATAATTATTCGTAGAGTATATGGTGTAGAAGACAAATAGATGTGGTTTTTTAAGAATGACTATAAAACTCAGTGTGGGGTGTGAAAGAATTTTTATTTTCTTATTTGTGTAACTTTGGTTATGATTAGGGACGTAGCATGATTGAACAAATGTGAGGGGTGTCAATTATTAAACAATGGCTTCTCTAGAACCTAACCAATATCTTAAATACGGTCTTCGGCCGTACTTTGGCGTCGGTCCGCTTCGCAGCCAACTTGTTTCGTATTGTTTGTTGTTTTATTATTATTTACTGGCAGTGATGGCCGAGCTTCGCTCGACAAATAGTTAATTTATCAAACAACGAAGTTCTAATTACTCCTTTAAGCTCAACAAAAAATAGGTTGGTAACAGCTGTAACAAGAACAAAAAGTTGTTTTGTCTATTCGGCCGTTTTTTGTCAAGCCGTGCTTTACGATTGCTTGGTTTTAAGTTCAATGTTTCGATAAGATCACAATCAAAAATGGAAATCTTAAACCGTTGTTTACTTAGAATACAATAATATTCTTAACAAAATAGGCATGAAATAAACAATTCTCAGGCAAAATACAAAAATTTAGAATTACTTTAGCTCATATCTACACCATTGCGATATTATAGAGGTATTCTTTTCAACGTATAAATATATAACAAATATATATTGATTAATAAATTTCTTAAGAGAGAAACATCTTTTTTGTAGAATTGAAGAATAATAAATTTCAAATATTAATTAATTAATTAATCTAATCAATGATTGGATAGGTGAAAATAGGCTCTCATCAAACATATTGAAAACGAAGTATAATATGTTTCTCTTTTACTGAAGCAGGATCCTTGAATAAAGAACACTCAAATAATGATTCTTGACAAATTAAATTACACAGCTCTAACTGCTTAATAAATGATTGTAGTTGCAAGCCTTTAAAGCAATGTGAAGAGATTCGGTACCTAGGAATTATTATAGATTTAGGAACGCAGCAGCGTTGCGCCCTGCTAAGAAAAGTAAAAACAGAAGAAAAGTTTAATACTTTGCTTAGTCAAAGCCCTACTACAGCTGCCAGTGTATATTATTTTGTACGCAAGTAGGGTTTTTGAGGGTCTGTAGCGTAAAAAATAGGTACAAGGTACCTGCTATAGGTACAAAAATAATATTATAATATCTTTTAAGGGCGTGCCGTTTGGATCAAAAATAATAAAAATCATTCAAATCGGCCAAGTAGAAGTAGAGAAAAGGAGGTTTGAAAATGGCATTTTTGATGACTTCTTATTCTTCCAGCTTTTTTTTGTTGACGCACCTACAGCCTAAACTACCTAAATTACTGAACGGATTTTAACGTATGATGACATTTTGGATTCTGCTTATGCTGCATTCCTACCTAAAAAAAATCTCAAATTCGACATTCCTACACTGAACGCGGAGCGAAAAACTAAGCTAGCGTACGGTATTTTTATACGTTGACGCACCTACTGTCTACACTATTTAACGTATTTTGATGTGTGGGTACTTTATGGATTTGTCTACTCGTATGCATTCCTACATAATAAAATAAAATATCAAATTCGTTATTCCTTCGCTAAACGCGGAGCGAAAAAATAAGCTAACAAACGATAGTTTTATACGTTTACGCACCTACAGCCTTAACTACTGAACACATTTTTATGTTTGAGGACTTTTAGATTTGTCTAATGCCCATGTGCATTCCTACTTAATAAAATATCATATTTGACATCCCTACGCATGCGCGGAGCGAAAAACTAAGTTAGTAACGATAGTTTTATATGTTGAAGCACCTACAGCCTACAGCCTAAAGTACTGAACGGATTTTGATGTGTGGGGACATTTTGAATTTGCTTTATACTCGTGTGTATAGTTACGGAGCTAGAAAGTAAGCTAATGAACGCTACTTTTATATAAATTAATGGAATGAATGATTACTTTTATATAATGAATGGATTTTGGTGTTTGAGGACTTAATTGGTACTGAGAATTGTATGCTCTACAAATTTTATTTAGAGAACCTGCTTAATAAGAGCCTTACTTAACAAGATTTTTAAGTAAAAAAAGTAATTTTTTTTAAATAATAAAAAATTGGGCTATCGTTGAAGGTCAATTTGACCACTGACCATGACCGGTTTTGATGATATTGGCATTTTTAAAGACAAAATTGTATTGTCTAAACATTTTATTGGCTTTTTATAAAACCAATAATTTTTTGTGTAGTTTTTTTAAAAACTTCATCTTGTCTCTCATTTTTCCTGGCAAGCTTATTTTATTGAAAAGGCTAACAATTGAAAAACTTGTAAAGCTGAACAGGGACGGATTTAGAGTAAAGAAAGGTTAACGGTCTGAAAGTGGTGACGTTGCATTGACCTTCACCTTTCCGCCGGCCGGACATTGTTGTGTCAACTTTTCCTATTATAGATCATAATTCTTCTTGACTTGAGACATACCGAAATAAAGGGTACCTTTACAAACAGAGTAGGTACAACTCTAAAAAACGTAAATGTACTGTAGAAAAACGGTCACCCATCTGCGTTCTGACCACACTTAATTTTGCTTTATGAACAGTGATCCGAGGATAATATTTGATATAACATGATACTATTGATACTACCTTTTATTTGATGATACTATTATCATTGATATAACATTATTTATTATAGACAAGTGATACACTTCTCTTTAAGTTCTCTAAGTTGTCTTAAAAAGGTACACATGCCGTTCGATGCGACCGTAGTTATATAGGAAGAGAACTGTGTTAGCAAAAAATCGGAAATCGGAAAGTCACCGGAATTATCCGTTTCAGGTGTTTTTAAGACTTCCGAGTGGTTTTCTACAAGTTTCCAGTTTGTATGAGTGTGTGTCTGTTATTATCGTAGCTCCCTGTATATTTATGCTAGAGAGTTGAAACTTTGTACATTTTACACAAAACGCTATTGCTATAGCTAGTATTATATTTTTAATTATAGGTTAATTAATGAAGACTTCAGTCCTATAGAAATTTTATTTAAATAAACATTAATAACAGACGTTTCGCGTGGCATTATTAAAATAAACATTTTATTAATGTGTATTTAAATAAAATTTCTATAGGACTGAAGTCTTCATTAATTAACCTAGAATTTAATTCTTAACAGTCCAATAACTATTTTGTTAATTATATTTTTATGACGTCATTAACTTTCAATACTGACTCAGCAAAAATCCCGAATAGATATAAAACGCGAAAAAAATTTGTGAACTATTTGAGATTTAGCACGCACGTAGTCAAGTATAAGAGACCAACATATATGCCAAGTTTCATCTCAGTATCAGCATTAGTTCAATTTTTATTAAATGACTTGTCTACATTTCTTAAAAAAATCAGAAAATGATCCATTGGAGTTGGAATTTGGTACAAGTGTACACCTTTACGTAATAAATAAATACACCAAGTTTCGTTTTAATACGACAAATATATCCATGAATTTTAATGGATCATAAAAGATAAGCAGTATCGAGCGTGATCAGTGCCTGGATGGATGACTGCTGGGAATGAAACGAATGTATTTACTATCAAATGACGAGCGAAGCGAGTCCGAAGACATGTTGCAGTATAAATTTAGCGAATTCTATATACTGAGGACCAGCGAAGCGAGTACGAAGTAGGGAGGATGAGTGTCAATGAAGTCATGAAACATTATTTTCCAAAAGACACTACTTGATCTAAGGTTGATTTTTGCACCATGTTGCAACACAAAAATTTAGCTGAACTCGGTAGTAAGAAAGAAACTCGTCTTATATGATTATATTATTTTTTTATATTATTAAAGTTAAATCTAAACATCGATCTAAACAACAAAATCAATTAATGAAATACGATATTAATTGACATAACTGCTCAAACTGTAATGCCACCATTAATCAAACTGTTATGCCGCCATTAATCAAACTGTAATGCCGCCATTAATCAAACTGTAATGCCACCCTTAATCTAACTGTAATGCTGCCAATAATCAAACTGTAATGCCACTATTAATCAAACTGTAATGCCACCATTAATGAAACTGTAATACCCATTAATCAAACTGTAATGCCACATTAATCAACTGTTATGCCGCCATTAATCAAAACTGTAATGCCGCCATAATCAAACTGTATGCCACCCTTAATCTAACTGTAATGCCACCATTAATCAAACTGTTATGCCGCCATTAATCAAACTGTAATGGCCGTTAAATTGTAATGCCACCCTTAATCTAACTGTAATGCTGCCATAATCAAACTGTAATGCCCTTTAATCAACCAACCATTAATGAAACTGTAATACCACCATTAATCAAACTGTAATGCCACCATTAATCAAACTGTTATGCCGCCATTAATCAAACTGTAATGCCGCCATTAATCAAACTGTAATGCCACCCTTAATCTAACTGTAATGCTGCCAATAATCAAACTGTAATGCCACTATTAATCAAACTGTAATGCCACCATTAATGAAACTGTAATACCACATTAATCAAACTGTTATGCCGCCATTAATCAAACTGTAATGCCGCCTAATCAAACTGTAATGCCACCCTTAATCAAAAACTGTAATGCCACTATTAATCAAACTGTAATGCCACCATTAATGAAACTGTAATACCACCATTAATCAAACTGTTATGCGCCATTAATCAAACTGTAATGCCGCCATTAATCAAACTGTAATGCCCTTAATCTAACTGTAATGCTGCCAATAATCAAACTGTAATGCCACTATTAATCAAACTGTAATGCCACCATTAATGAAACTGTAATACCACCATTAATCAAACTGTTATGCCGCCATTAATCAAACTGTAATGCCACCATTAATCAAACTGTAATGCCGCCATTAATCAAACTGTAATGCCGCCATTAATCAAACTGTAATGCCACCCTTAATCTAACTGTAATGCTGCCAATAATCAAACTGTAATGCCACTATTAATCAAACTGTAATGCCACCATTAATGAAACTGTAATACCACCATTAATCAAACTGTTATGCCGCCATTAATCAAACTGTAATGCCGCCATTAATCAAACTGTAATGCCACCTTAATCTAACTGTAATGCTGCAATAATCAAACTGTAATGCCACTATTAATCAAACTGTAATGCCACCATTAATGAAACTGTAATACCACCATTAATCAAACTGTAATGCCACCATTAATCAAACTGTTATGCCGCCATTAATCAAACTGTAATGCCGCCATTAATCAAACTGTAATGCCACCCTTAATCTAACTGTAATGCTGCCAATAATCAAACTGTAATGCCACTATTAATCAAACTGTAATGCCACCATTAATGAAACTGTAATACCACCATTAATCAAACTGTAATGCCATCATTAATCAAACTGTTATGCCGCCATTAATCAAACTACAATGCTACCATTAATTAAACTGTAATGCCGCCATTAATCAAACTACAATGCCACCATTAATCAAACTGTAATGCTACCATTAATTAAACTATAATGCCACCATTAATCAAACTGAAATGCCACCATTAATCAAACTGCCACCATTAATCAGACAAAAAGTTGCCCATGAGAATTACTCCTCTATATTAACCAAGATTTTGCCTGGACATCAAAATTGAACAGGTTTATTAATCGATTCCAACTGTTAGATACCAGCACCTGCAAATCTAATACTCAAATAGAAGAAAGCGTAGAATTATATAAATACTTTAATGGACAGAGAAAGGTTGACCATTCTTCAAATTAAAAGACTTTAGACTTAGTTCCTTAAATTTTTCAAATTTTGATGAATTAGGTTCGCAATTTTTACAACATTACCAATTCATTTAAATTTAAAATTATTCAGACCTAAAGAAGAAATAAATAAATATTAACCAAAATATATAGTAATATATTAGGCAAAACGAGCGAAGAAACAAGCATGAAGGGATTTAATTATTCAAATTTTATATTTATTAAGGATCTAAATGATAAAAATAATACATTACAAGAAATATACAGATTACAATGAAAATTAAATTGAAAATGTATTCATATCATGTAAAGGATGCATTTTTACCAAGTTGAAAAATTACTCAGGAGGCCTTAAATCATTTAAAACGGATCATTCAGGTGACATCTGGGTTTTGAATATTTGGTCCAAACTCATTACTTTTGCTCAATACTTGCGGTACAAATCAAAACAAGTAACCATATTATTACTACTTTAAAACCAAAACTTATAATGTTATTAGTAAACTTTAAATTTTTTAAGAGAGAGTTTCGTAATAATTTGATAGGAAAAGAGCGACTTAAATTCTACAGCCATTTACTCCAAAGCCTATATATTTCAATCCATTAGATCTACAGAACATCTACAGGAACCAAAACAAAAGTAAAAAAAAATACTTAAAAATATAAGAACAAAAATTAAATAAAAATAAAACTCAGAACAAAATTGCAAGATCAAGAATTAAAACTTAACAAATGAAACTTTCTATAAAGACTACTGAAACTATAAAATAATATAAAAGAAGATTAAGACAATTACACAGGTTAGAAGTTTTAAACATAAGAAACCAAAAGTAAAGTTAAAGAAAACAACGAACAACAAAACTTTAAACAATATTTGTAATAATATTTTAAAATAAAAATAATTATTCAGTAACTTTACAATGTAAAGAATTAAATTGGCATTATAATTTAAATAAGTTTTTTATATATATAAATTAAAAACAATGACTTTAATTCTATAATATAATTAGCTATAAAATTAAGCTATGACTATTTCACCCAACTCTGTGGGCATCATCAGGCTAATAAACTAAACACTAGATTTACAACTAAAAATCACAGAAAACAAATAAAGCACATATACATAAGACTGAGTTAAATAAATAACCACAGAATTAGCTAAAACAACTTCGTCAACTTGACGAAGTTAAGTTTTAGCTAATTCCGTGATTATTTATTTATTTATTTATTCTAGTCTTATGTATATGTGCTTTATTTGTTTTCTGTGATTTTTAGTTGTTAATGTAGTGTTTAGTTTATTAGCCTGATGATGCCCACAGTGTTGGGTGAAATGGCCATAGCTTAATTTTATAGCTAATTAACTTATAGAATGATTGTTTTTAATTTATAAAATTGCGTGAATTCTATAAACTTAAAAGTGAGACTAAGGATAAATTACTTAAATAAGTCTTATTTTGGCAATGAAAATAAGAAAAATCCAGTCAATAAAACATGGCGCCTCTATTAACCTAGAAAATGAGGCTGAAGGGCTGTACAAGCCCATAAGCCTGGACCAATCAGCTGATGTCTGGAAAGGGCAATCATTACGGATGTATAGAGTGGGAGATTTTAGATTTCTTCCAACTTTCTTTTTATAATTTTTGTTTATATATGTCAATCAATATCTATATTAATAAACATATTTACCAATAATTTTGACGTAAGTAGTAATGCTAATATGTATAGTTAAATAAACTATAAATATTGCTAACTAAAAATAATTAGCTATTAAGTTATAGATTAAGGAATATAAATTCAAAAATATGCTATTTTACTGTAACCGTCCAATTCATAATTATATTTCTTTGTATATGTCAATCAATAAAGTTCTAATTTGAAACGTTTCAAAGACATATGTTTACATGACTAATTTTATTATATTTAATTTATTAATAATTACATTTGTATTGTTTAAATAATAATATTTATGGTGTAATGATAAATATATATATATAAGTATGAGTTATTAGCAGAGATTGGATACTTGGTATGTAGTTAACCTTGATCTGCGCCGGCGTGGATCTATAGCTAAAGTATGTAATAAGAAAACCTGCAACGCAGGTCAGTTATACTCAGAACATCATGTGCACAACCTTACGTATAACTCGCACTTCTAAAGCCGGTACATAAACATATCCATTGTTTATTTTTTATTCTTTCGACTCGTAGTGTTCATAAACATAAAACATAAACAAAGATTTACAGTGCGTAATGAAGTGAATAGTTCTTATTATTAAAATTTCAAATTAATTATTTTTTAAATTTATTATTATAATTACTATTTTTTTATAGAATTTTAGAATTTGTTTTTTTTTTGATAATTAAAAAAATGATTGTATGATTTTTTTAAATTTTCTTTTGAAATAATTCAGCTTGTTATTTTAAATTTAATTTTTTATTGATTAATAAATTTCATATTGTTACAATTTCTTCATATTTTTTTTATTAATTAATTATTTTTTATTTTGGTTAAAAATTCATACAATTTATTTTGTTTGGTTCTTATTTCGTTTAGAAATTTATATTTTTTAATTGTTATATTTTTTATTAAATTATTTTATGGTTAAACTATATCATATATATTTATATACTTTTATATGAATTTTTTGCGACTATAAATCAAACCAACCAAATGGTTAATTTATTTTAAAAAATAATATATATTGGTTTGGTTATAGTTTTAGAAGCGTAAAAACAGCCAATGGTATCACGATCAATTTTTAACAAAAATAATTTTCAAAGTAAATTAAAAATTTGGTACTCATAATTGTGATATTTAAACAAATGCCAAAATCGGGGTAGAGTATTATTTGATACTGTTTTAGAGTAATATAGGTACTCAAATGAGGTAGGTACTCAAATGCGCTGGGTATTCAAGTGATCTAGAATTTATATAGGAACTTTAGTGTCACTAAAATTATTTTTCTTTTCTTAAATTTTGTATAAAATCTTTAAAAAAAACTATAAATTTATAAAATTTAAATCCAAATATAGCAACTATTGTAGGATCTCATGACTAACCAGATGATTTGAAGGACGCCTTGTATATAAAATACCGAATTTTCAATTATTTTTAATTTATATTAATTTTAAAATGAAACAATAACAAAAACACTAAATACAGAGATAAACATTTTTGGAATTGAAAATCCTCTAAAGTTGTTTCAAAACAATTGGTGGAAATCTGACGCAGTGAAAACATAAAAATATATTAAATACTAAGCTAAAAAATAATCAATTTCATTTTGCATTTTTTTATAGAATAGAAATAATAGAATAAATAGAAAATAATAAATTTTCTATTTATTTATTTAATTTTGTTTCAAAATGTATTCTTTAAAACCAACTAAATTCCTAAATAATAATATAATAAAAACTACACTTTTTGATAAATATTATGCATATCAAGTTATTTTATTTTGATAAACATTTTTCTTATTATTATTAATTTATTGCTTAATATACTATCACTTTATTTATTATATTTACAAATATGCTATATTTATTATATTTAGTTTATATAATCATTTTTTTTTATGTTAATCGTGTTATTTATTTCATTATGTTAAACATATATTTTTTTTGGGGGGGGGATGTGTTGATTTATTTCGCTATATATATGCAATAGATTTATTTCATTTTGTTGATTAACATACCATAAATTTATTTTAATTTGTTAAACATGCTATTTAAAAATCTAAGTGAAACTATTAATACAATTTAACCTATTTTTTTAAACAAATAATTAATCCATAATTTGTTATGCAATTAATTTCTTTTAGTTATATAAATACGTAGAAAATCTGAGTAAATTGATTTCTAAGGATATTCCTATGAAAAGGGAAGAAAAGTTTATTCAAAAGTTAATATCTTCCGTTTCAAAGGGAATACGCACCAAAGTGGCGTCTTAGAAAGTTCCCCTTTCGGAAGAAAACAGATATTTTTTTATTGGTAACTACCCCCTTTTCAAGAGAATGATGTTAAGTAGATGTAGAGGAGATTGTAGAGGGGGTTTGTAGAGGGGGAGTGGATAAAATTGAATATTTCTGATTCTAAGGAAGTTATAAAAAACATAACAAGTTACATTTTTATTATTCGATGAAGATAAATTATGTATGACATGGATGTCGACCAAATATATTATGTATGACATGGATTTCGACCAAATATATTTATGTATGACATGGATGTCGACCAAATATATTATGTATGACATGGATGTTGACCAAGTATATTAGTATGACATGGATGTCGACCAAATATATTATGTATGTGGATGTTGACAAAATATTATTATGTATGACATGGATATCAAATATATTATGTATGACATGGATGTCGACAAATATATTATGTATGACATGGATGTCGACCAAATATATTATGTATGACATGGATGTCGACCAAATATATTTATGTATGACATGGATGTCGACCAAATATATTATGTATGACATGGATGTTGACCAAGTATATTATGTATGACATGGATGTCGACCAAATATATTATGTATGACATGGATGTTGACAAAATATATTATGTATGACATGGATGTCGATCAAATATATTATATTAATACATGGATTGTCGACGTATTGGACGGATGTCGACCAAATATCCTCTTGTCGACCAAATGCTAACTTAACATTTTAGAAACAAAACAAAACTAGATTTTGGTTAAACCAAAATTCATAATTTCTAGTCACAACGTTTATTATTATTTTGCTCATAGACTGCGCAGTAAGAGCTGTTCTTGTTAAATTACGGAAGTTAAGGTGTGGTCAGTACTTAGATGAGTGACCGCCGCCAACCTATACGAGATGTAGGTACATAACTCTGATAGAGATGTGGGCAGGTTCCATCCCTTACAAGCAACGATGTCTCCACTGCATTAGAGTCACTTAAACGGATTTTTATGTCATTTGACAGCTGTACAAAGTTCCGAAAGTCAACAGCCCTGTCTAAAGACTAGGCAGGTTACGCTCCCTAGGTTTTCTTACAACGTCATGCGTCATATGGAGGAATTTATTTAAATATTTCGAACTAAACCAGAGTTAATGCATTGTAGTTAAATTGTTGGTTCTTACAATAATTTCATAAGAATGAAATTCCAAAATATAATTTTCCTTTAATCAAATTAAGTTTATATAAAAACCCTGCTGTAAAAATATGTTCGTTAATGAACAGCTAAACTGTCCATTATGAGTGTATTAATGCAAGTTATAGAATCATTTTCTGCCCCGAAATTGACGATTTCGATGAATAAGCTACCAGGACACATTTCCGATCGACCACAACAAATCCCGTCACAAACCGGACGAAATTAGAACGGTTGTTCTCTCTTAGCTTTAGCATGGTATGCATAGAGATATCATTACTAGAGGGGCCCTGTGGCTTAAATTGTGAAACATCGAAAAAGTATCCTTCGATTATAAATAAAAATAATCAATACAAAATTACAATAACTTATATATAGGAGAATGTTAAAAATGCAAATTAAAACACAATGTGCGGGAAGCTAAAATCAATTGATTTATCATAACCTTAACTCACTCTTCAAGGAGGTTTTAATAAGGTTTTATAGAGCCCCTGAGAACCACAAAATTATGTTTTAGGTGTCTCAACGTATTGAGATAGGCTATGCCCCCTCTAGTATATGTATATCTCTATGCTGGTATGTTATCCTGATGATGACATAAAGATGTACCTTATTCCTGTATGGCAAAGATGTCGACTAAATGCTAACTTCAAATTTTAGAAAAAAAACAATGTTAGAATTTGTTAAAACAGAAATTTAAGATTTCTTGGAATCGGGTGTATTCATAATTCTATCCACTTCACTCTCTTTTTTTCGCCTTTAAAGTCTTAATAAACAAACTTAAGTTAAATTTTAATTAATATTCAAAATTTTATTTCAGTTAAATACAAATGGATATAATTTCGATATTTTGAAGGATAATTTTCATTTTTGAAATAAAATTGGTTAATAGTGATAAACATATTATGTGGGAGTACCTGCTGATCGGGGGTCTAGGGATGGTGCTAGGTCTGCACTGGATCCTTGAGGTCCACTACTTCCTGAGGATGGCCCTGGCCGTCTTTCTGGCCAGGTTTTGCAGATCAAGATTATCTATCATGGACACAGCTACATATACAAGTAAGTTTTATACTTTTTGAATATTGTGACATTTATTTTATGTTGATTCGTGTAGCGGTTATGAATAGGGTGTGTTTACATGGAAAAAGAAGAAGAATAGACGCTAGAAGATAAATAAGATCCACTAAGTTGAATATGTTTACATGCTGTTTTAATAACTTTTTATGTTATTAGTTATTTTAATGAACAATAGAGAATTTAATAATTAATAATTCTACTCTGTTACTTAACAAGGACTACTAAACATTTTTATGACTTAAAAATAAACATTTTTTATCAACGTTCAATAGATACCTGAAAATGCAATTGTTAGGGAGTAAAAATTAACTTTAACTATTCGTGAAGGTATAAGACCTTGCTTTCGCCATCGGGGCTCCGGGGTTCGCATATTGGTCTGTGGTCTTAAGTTTTATGTATATACTAGTTACAAGGATTTAGCTTTTCAAAACAACAACTGTATTTCGATATCAAAATTACGCTCATGAGATTGTTCGGGATTTGAGCGAGTGTTGAGTTTATGGAGTGGCTCTCATGATACAAATCCAATAAATAAATGCAAAAATGACATTTAAAAAAATTATAATAGACTAACAAACAATACAAAATAGCAATCAATGCACAAAGGACTTGCTTATCGCCACGCTAAGGATTGCCCCAGGGAAAACGAAGATACTGTATTTTAAATAAACATCAACTATAAATATCTATACGTTTATTACATTATTGTTTATTTTGAAGATTTAGGAGTTTCGGTGGATTTAGGTACACGATAAATCCGGAGCTCCGCATCCACTGTCGTAGACAGAAGTCTACGACAGTGGATATGTTGGACTTCAAATAAGTTGGACAACGTGCAAGAAATGACAATGCTCTATAAAACAGTGGCCTGTATCCAATGACGGTTTCGTTACCTATATACCTTGTTATCTTCACCGGAATTCGGAGTCATATGGTAATATACCTTGACATCGTCACCGGAAGTCTGCGTTATATGGCAATATACCTTGACATCATCACCGGAATTCGGAGTCATATGGCAATATGACATCGTCAAAGTCTGATGTTATACTTGACATCGTCACCGGAAGTCTGAGTCATATGGCAATATACCTTGACATCGTCACCGGAAGTCTGAGTTATATGGTAATATACCTTGACATCGTCACCGGAAGTCTGAGTCATATGGTAATATACCTTGACATCGTCACCGGAATTCGGAGTCATATGGCAATATACCTTGACATCGTCACGGAAGTCTGAGTCATATGGCAATATACCTTGACATCGTCACCGGAAGTCTGAGTCATATGGCAATATACCTTGACATCGTCACCGGAAGTCTGAGTCATATGGCAATATACCTTGACATCGTCACCGGAAGTCTGAGTCATATGGCAATATACCTTGACATCGTCACCGGAAGTCTGAGTCATATGGTAATATACCTTGACATCGTCACCGGAATTCGAGTCATATGGCAATATACCTTGACATCGTCACCGGAAGTCTGAGTCATATGGCAATATACCTTGACATCGTCACCGGAAGTCTGAGTCATATGGAGTCACCGGAGTCTGAGTCATATGGTCACATCGTCACCTAGTCATATGGCAATTTGACATCACCACGACATCGTCACCGTCTGAGTCATATGGCAATATACCTTGACATCGTCACCGGAAGTCTGAGTCATATAATATACTTGACATCGCCATTATTTCAACACTAGCGTGACACTTGCACACAGATACACACACACACACAGACATAGTGATAAAAACCACTTTGAACATCATACAAATGTCTGAAACGGATGATTATAATGCAATTTTGGATTGGATTTCTTGGGTGAAGGCTCCAAGAATCATTTTTAAATTTTCCATCGATTGTAGGTTAGTGAAAGTAAAAGAAATTTGGTTATTTATGCTATAATTCTAGACGGCTATTTTCATGGAAATGGCCTTATTTATTGATAACCTGATTAGTTTTAATCTTTCGATCGCAGACAGGTAATTATTAGGTTATAATGAAGGACTGGGAAAAGGACGGTTAGAGGAGAAGAAAGAAAAGGTTGTAATATTCGTAACAGTACAGGCGGCATCTAGTGGAATTATCATGCCTAGCTTTTAAGCAAATCTCACGATACGATGTATTTAAACTGAAGGAAGCACTAAGAAGGTTTTATGCATAGTTCGCTCTCACGCAAGCTACTGACTCAGCAGTTTTCCGTCTAAGGAAATATTTTTGTTCGGTCTATAATACCTCGTGAGGGTCAGAACCTTTGACCTCTTCATGTTATTGATTTAATTTGTTGGCAAAATCCCTTTGAAAACCATTTGCAAATGGTATAGGTGGCATGGAGGGAATAGGACTCGTGTCATGGTGGGTATCGGACTCGTAGCATGGAGGGATCTGACTCGTGATGGTGCTGGTGGGTGGGAATCTGACTCGTGGCATGGTAGGAATCCGACTAGCTCGTGGATGGAATCTGACTCGTGGGTTCTGACTCGTGTGGCTGATGTGTGTGGAAATCTGACTCGTAGCATTGTCTGGTGGCTGACTCGTAGCATGGTGGGAATCTGACTCGTGGCATGGTGGGAATCTGACTCGTGGCATGGTGGGAATCTGACTCGTGGCATGGTGGGATCAGACTCGTGGCATGGTGGAAATCTGACTCGTAGCATAGTGGGAATCTGACTCGTGGCATGGGGAAAATCTGACTCGTGGCATGGTGGAAATCTGACTCGTAGCATGGTGGGAATCTGACTCGTGGCATGGGAATCTGACTCGTGCATGGTGGGAATCTGACTCGTGGCATGGTGGGAATCTGACTCGTGGCATGGTGGGAATCGACTCGTGGTCAGAAATCTGACTCGTTGGTGGAAATCTGACTCGTGGCATGGTGGGAATCTGACTCGTGGTATAGTGGAAATCTGACTCGTGGTATGGTGGGAATCTGACTCGTGGCATGGTGGGAATCTGACTCGTGGTATAGTGGAAATCTGACTCGTGGTATGTGGAATCTGACTCGTGGCATGGTGGGAATCTGACTCGTAGCATGGTGGTCTGACTCGTGGTGGTGGGAATCTGACTCGTACATGGTGGGAATCAGACTCGTGGCATGGTAGAAATCTGACTCGTAGCATGGTGGGAATCGACTCGTGGCATGGTGGGAATCTGACTCGTGGTGTGGAATCTGACTCGTGTATGGTGGGAATCTGACTCGTGGCATGGTGGAATCTGACTCGTGGTATAGTGGAAATCTGACTCGTGGTATGGTGGGAATCTGACTCGTGGCATGGTGGGAATCTGACTCGTGGGAATCTGACTCGTGGCAAAAATCTGACTCGTACATGGTGGGATCTGACTGTGCACTCGTGGCATGGTGGAAATCTGACTCGTGGCATGTGGAAATCTGACTCGTGGCATGGTGGGAATCTGACTGGCATGGGGAAATCTGCTCGTGGCATGGTGGAAATCTGACTCGTGCATGGTGGGAATCTGACTCGTGGTATGGTGAAATCTGACTCGTGCATGGTGGGAATCTGACTCGTCGGTGGCATGGTGGAAATCTGGTGGGGAATCTGACTCGTGCATGGTGGAAAATCTGACTCTAGTGGAAATCTGACTCGTGGTATGGTGGGAATCTGACTCGTGGCATGGTGGAATCTGACTCGTGGTATAGTGGAAATCTGACTCGTGGTATGGTGGGAATTCTGACTCGTGCATGGTGGGAATCTGACTCGTGGCATGGTGGGAATCTGACTCGTGGCATGGTGGGAATCAGACTCGTGGCATGGTGAAATCTGACTCGTAGCATGGTGGATCTGATCGTGGATCTGGTGGCAATCTGACTCGTGGCATGTGGTAGGTGGGAATCTGACTCGTGGTATGGTGGGAATCTGACTCGTGGCATGGTGGGAATCTGACTCGTGGCATAGTGGGAATCTGACTCGTGGCATGGTGACTCGTGGCATGGTGGGAAACTGACTCGTGGCTCGTGGATGGGGACATGGTGGACTCGTGGAATCTGACTCGTGGCATGGTGGGAATCTGACTCGTGGCATAGTGGAAATCTGACTCGGGGTATGGTGGGAGTCTGACTCGTGTCATGGTGGGAATCAGACTACTATGGTAATCTGACTCGTGGCATGGTTCTGACACTGGAAAACTGACTCGATAAAATCGCTGACAAATCAGATCATGGTATGGTGGAAATCTGACTCGTGAGTTCAACATCTGTTTAAGGAGCCTGTTATCACGAAAAATGGAAAACTGTCACTGACTCGGTTATCTTAAAAATTTCTTAAAAAAGTGATAAAATTAAGGTTTAACCAGAAAACCTAAAAAATGTCCAAAAGATAAAAATGTCTAGTAGGGTGTCTTTTTTGATATTTTGTGGGGCTTTTAATCAAACGATGTCTATTTGGACGTTAAATTAAGTCCTGGGTCGTATGGACTTAAAGTTACAAAAGAACCAAAAGCCTGCGGAAAGTAACCGGAAATCCGAAACTACGGTAGGAATGTAAGTTATCATACAAATCTTAAAAAAGCAAAATTTGGTTCAAGGTAACCACTAGTTACTACTGACCAAAACTAACCCCCGAGTGGTTATTGTTGGTATATCTAGTTTTATTATCGCGTCTTCTACAAAATAGTTTACATTAGTTTGAATCACACTTTGTATCACCACACACACTCATTGTATCACCGCACATACATTGTATCACCATCTATTAGATATAACAATAGTTATTGTTTTGTTTTATATATAACAACAACAGGATTTCAGTTAGAATAATTGACTACGTTTAGGTTTAAATTATGCTCAATTATTATTTATTAATTCCATTCAGTATAGAAAAGTTAAATTTAAATTTTTGACATCATGGAAATACAACTACAAACAATCATGTAACTATTTACAAGAATTACATCACATGTAATAATTACATTACATGCATAATAATTACATTAATAAACTGCGTAGGCTTCCGCGGTTATTGTCATGAAGATTTAGGTCTTCCAGTGGTGACCGTGTCAATGTAGATGAAGAATCATCTTATTTACTATCTAATCTTTAGTTTAACTTTATTCATTTATAAAACATTAAAAATAAACAAACCTATATTAAAAAATGCATGGTACTGAAACTATATATATATAACAATGTCATACATAGCGGCCGCCCCCTAGTTCAAGCCTTATGCTTTTTGGGGGCGCTCACCTCTGTTAAAATTGTAATATTTATATAAATCAAAAATTGTACATTATTATAAATGTTAATTTTACTCAAATAATTTATTATATAATATTGTCAAAAGATACAACTTTATTCTATAACTGTAAATTAGTGAGAAATAAATTATTATTATTATAATCCGACGTTTCGCTTCCACTGTGAGAGGCATCTTCAGGGACGTAGGACATCATGGAATGCTCTACGTCGGATTCTTCATCTACATTGACGTGGTCACTACTGGAAGATCTAAATCTTCAATATTTACATTGCTACATTAACACTGGATTAGATACAGAACTTGCATTCACTATTCTCTAAGTATTTATTAAAATTGTCGAAATTGTTTTAATACAAATACTATTCCCATAAATCCCTACTGACCTCGTTCGATGCTACTTAACTCTTATGATCCTAAAAAACGTATATATGCCTTTTTGCAACGAAACTTACTTAAAGGGATACAGGGGTACGAAATTTCAAATAAATTTGATGTATAGTGTTCCTTTTTGCTTCTTATATTTCCTAGGTGTCTCTCGCACAATTGTATTAGTTGGATTATTTTTCGATTTTTAACATTTTTTTAAAAAAACACATGCAAGTCATTCGATAAAAAATGAATTCGAATAATGCCGATTTTGAAATCAAACTTGGCACACAAATGTTGGTCTGGAAACAGGTTTTTGCGTTTTATGAATTTTGTCGTTTGTTTGTTTTGTTTTTACACAAGTTAAATTAAGTTTTACTGATCCTGAATCCGCTTTTAAACTATAGACCAAGAGCCCAGGGGTGTTTTGTTAATAAAAAGTGTAATGGCTGGAACCGGTCTCAATTTTTCGTAAATACCTTCCTGAACAAGGATCTGCAATTCTGCCGACTCGTATCGGATGGGTGTCCCAGGCAGAACCATTGACCCTAAAGTGCGTTCTGCCTGGGACACCCATCCGATACGAGTCGGCAGAATTGCAGATCCTTGTTCAGGAAGGTATTTACGAAAAATTAAACCCGTTTCCAGCCATTACACTTTTTATTATCTTAGGTGGTAAATTTGACCTGTAAAGTGCGTTCTGCCTGGGACAGCCATCCGATACGAGTCGGCAGAATTACAGATCCTTGTTCAAGAAGGTATTTACGAAAAATTGAGACCGGTTCCAGCCATTACACTTTTTATAACAAAACACCCCTGGGCTCTTGGTCTACTACTGAAGAAGTTCATTACGCTGTTTGGACTGTATCAGCAATAGCTGAGTCATCGACATTCTATCCTGTCATACTCTGCCTCGCCAAATAAACTTGTAAACGCTTGTATTATCACTAAACTGTTGATATTATTTAGATGACTTGTACCAAGCAGCAGCGAACCAAGATATTACATGGATGTGGTGAAATTAGCCGTTTTCACAACGATTTCGAACTTGAGAGACAAAGTTTTGAGATAACTCATAATCATTTTTATTTAATATTATTATTATTAGGGAAAAATTAAAATAGAACATTATTCAAGCACGGAAAAACTATCCACTTACAGAGAAAATGTATACAAGGGAATAAATATCTTTATGGAAAATATTACGTTAATATTTGAATGATTAGGAAATTGGTTGTAAGAGAAAACTAATAATATAAAACGCTTTCCCAGGGGTACAGGGTCAACGACTCACATTTCCATAATTATTATTATTTGCTATGCATATTTCTGATTAATATCAATCCGTATTATCATTTTACCGCACCTCCAGCGTTTTCAAGGCATTTTAAACGCGGGGTAGTAGTGATGGTAAATAGAGAGAGGTGATAGATCACCAAGCAAGTAGGTAACGTTTTCAAGGCATTGTAAACGCGGGGTAGTAGTAATGGTAAATAGAGAGAGGTGATAGATCACCAAGCAAGTAGGTAACGTTTTCAAGGCATTGTAAACGCGGGGTAGTAGTGATGGTAAATAGAGAGAGGTGATAGATCATCAAGCAAGTAGGTAACGTTTTCAAGGCATTGTAAACGCGGGGTAGTAGTGATGGTAAATAGAGAGAGGTGATAGATCACCAAGCAAGTAGGTAACGTTGTTGGGCCCTTTTTTCTGTTATTTTTTTGTATGAGATATAGTAAAGGCATTTAGTGATTATTCTGTAGAAAAGCCAGGACTTTTCTCTAAGTTTTTGAACTTGAAGAAAAGTGTTTCAGAGAAAGTAAGACTGGTTTCCTACTTCTAAATCCAAAGACACAATGGGTATTTTATATGTAAGCTTTTAAATTCAGGTTAAGGTAAGATTAGAGATCTTTACGAGCACCTAACATGATATTAATAACAGAAAATTTCGTCGCGGAGGTCCGCAAGCCTGGCGAATTTCCTATGTAATGCGTACTTCCTTGGTTTACAACTAATATCTTGCTTAAATGTTCTGTTCATAATTCATAACATGGAGCAGTAGTATTACTACTTGATACTCAATGGTTTCCGTATTATTCAATGGGAATGCCCATATTTAGAATACATGTTATTCTAAACTATAGTCATCATTCCAAAATAGCACTACCCGTACTAATATCAAGCTCAGATATTGTTAAATCTTTAAAATGATGATGAAGCGCATTCCCTTTGAAAAAAAACGGAAATAATTATACTTAATTACTATTAGCACTACCTTTACTACTTGTTGAACCATAGACAGAAAATTTGAAAATATATAAATTGTAAAGCAAAGAAGCATGCACTTCAAAGGAAATTCGCTAGGCTTGAGGACCTCCGCGTCAGAATTATTACGTTACTCAACGTACTCGTAACATAACTTGACTAAACTGAATTAAAATTGAAATAAATCTTCTGAAAAATATTTTTAAAAAAAAATATTGTCTGAATCCGAGATTCGGACAATAATCTCTTAATCCTTAGTTTGACACCGTAACCCCTCGGCTATCCTGCAAGTTAAAGTTATAATATACACTCTCAGTAGGTATGGTATTCCTTCTCACTACCGAATTACAGACTCTTCCAAGAAAACTATGTTTTGTTATATTTTCTATGCGTTTTCTGGTTGTTTTGAGCATATCTTCGTAAACTGGTTTGACTAAATCCTTAATTTAGAAAAACAGAAACAACGCCGCCTTTGTTTATTTTTTTTCCTCTTAACGACCTTTCGTTTTCCGTTTTCTTCGACATTTTCGTCAGCATAGAGTGGTGGGGGTTGAATGAGAGAATATCGAAGCTAGTACACTCAAGCGGTCATTAGGCTGAAACTATATCTTATTTCTATGACTAAGGAAAGCAATAAGAAATGGAAATAAGCAAGTTAAGTCCTAATCCGACAGATAGTTTTGCTTTAACCCGACCTAGTTAAGTTATAATAAATTCAATGCTTAGACCTGCTAAGTACTGTCTCTATAAAGTTGGAATGGTAACTTATGATAATATACTTGATTTATAAAATAAGTCGAGTTTTATTCTCGCTTAGTAAAGTTACCTTAACTAGTTTCGCTATTACAGGATTCGGTTTTAAAAGTTAACTAGTTCATTGAATTTCATAATATTATTACTTATGTCTAACACTATATTGGTATTTAATTTTATAGTGCGAACGAATAAAAACTGAAATGATACTAATAAATATGTCTGCGCTTCTGCAGACTTCGAATTTCATCTTAAAATGGCGCAAAAATGAGGGTTGTTTTGAGATCCTTAGCAAGAGATATGTGTGAAACTGCTGTATTACCTGTACATGTATTACCTGCACATGTATTACCTGCATGTTATTTACGTTTGCATCGCTTGAATGCATAAATTGATAATAGAATTAAATTGTAAAATAAAAATTGTGGCTAAGCACACAGCAATTGTAACTTAAAAAGAACAATTTATAAATAATTAAGTCTAAAAAAAAGTTCAAAACTATGTCTATAAAAATAAATAAGATACTTATAAACAAATTAGTTAGAAAGATAATTTAAAACGTACAATAAAAAATTAATAAGTTGTGAAAATAAAATGAAAAATTAATAAATATATAAATGAAAATGAAATCCAATCTCCACACGCCGTCCTGCTGCTCAATGCTGCTTAATTTTTATGATCCAACAAAAATTATGAATATACTTGTCGTATTGAAACGAAACTTTGTGTACTTATTTATTAAGTAAAGTTTTACTCTTGTACTAAATTTCAACTAAATTAAATAATTTTCTGATTTTTTACAATTTTTTTTAAAAAAAGGAAACAAGTAATACTATAAAAAAAAACTAATGCTGATAATGAGATGAAACTTAGCAGATCTGTTGATCTTATAAATGGCTACATGCGTGTTAAATCTCCAATTGATCTCAACATTTTTTTACGTTTTACGAATTTTATACATTTTCGCTGAGTCATTATTGCGGATTAATGTCGTCATAAAAATATTTCCCGGATAGCGCAACTACGCAGCTATAGATTGATTTTTGTACAAAGTTTCAACTTTCTACCATAAATACATTGGGATCTACGATAATAACAGACAACAACAACACACACACATACAGACAGATTGTATATGAAGGTTATCAAATCCAGGTTCAATCATTTGAATTTACAAAACTAGATTTACAATTCAAGCAGATACGGGACTATCAGGGCAGGGCTATATTACATAGCCCTGCTGTATACCATATAGTATACTCTAGAACGCTCTCAGAATCTAGATCTAGATTACATATCTAAAGCTCTGTAAGGTTTCATTCTATACTATTATCGTCTATTATATGACTCGAGTTTCGACCTGCTTTACTTTAGCAATGTCATTGCAATTGATTTTTAAAATATAGTACTTTCTCTGAATATTAAAGTAGATGGGGGAAAAGTTGCTTCAAAGCTATTTAGTTGCAGACATTTTGACTTTATAAAAAAAAATATAAAAAGAAATTTGGTCGTTTTAGTTTGTATGTTGGAACAGTTCTTTGTGTGATTTATAATTACAATAAGAACATGGGCGTTCGCAGGGGGGGGGGGGCAACGGGTCACTTGACCCCCTGTAAAATGAGAAAAGTTAGATTGACCCGCACTGCAAATTAATAAAAATGTAATTGTTATCATCCTGAATTTTTTCATAAAAATAACTTAATTAATTAATAAGTATATTATTTTCCTAATTGAATTTTTGTTACGTTTTCAATCTTGGCTCTCAAATTAGGCATTGACACACAACACTTATAGGCAAGCGAAGCGATTCCTAAAATTTTATGTTATATTTTACTTCTTTTGTCGAAAATTAGGTTTTGACAAATAAACAGATATAGGCGAGCAAAGTGAGCCCTAGAATATTAAGTAAAATTTTGATTCTATGCTGTAAAATAAGCTAGAACAAACTAATAAAGGCGAGCGAAGCGAGCCCTAACACATTATATTTATTTAATATTTGCTCTAAATAAGATACTGATAAGCAAACTCATAGAGGCGAGAAAAGCGAGGAATAGAAATTTGTGTTATGTATTTACTCTTTGCTATAAAATTAGGTACTAATAAACATATACAGAAAGGCAAGCTCTAGAATATTAAGTCTAATTATGATTCTTTGCTTTAAAATTAGCTAGCATGAAATAAATACATAAAGGCGGACAAAATTAAACTTATTTAAAAAAATATGTTCCGTCAAACAAACTCATAGAGAAGATCGAAGCGTACCCGAAGTATTTATTATCTATACTTTAAATTAAGTGCTGATAAGCACAGACATTTAAGCAAGCCATGTAATTTTTTTATACATCTAAGCTCTGTTTCTAAAGTAGGAACTGAAAACATAATCATAAAGGCGAGGTAAGTGCGCCCTAGAATATTATGTAATATTTTTAATCTATGCTCTAAAATTAGTTACAAACAAACACATAAAGATGAGCGATGCAAGCCTTTAAGCTCTAAAATTACAAACTTGTTTTTACATTATTTATTTTTTATAAAGTATGAATAAATGATATTTTTGTTACCATTAGAGAAACTCTTATAATGCTTGGAAAACAATCACTTTGACGGAAATTTTAGTGTATTTAGTTTTGTGTGAGTCAACATGTATTCCAACTACTTAAATAATTCTTGGTTTTAAATTAGTTTGTTGCAACTTGATTTAGACAATAATTAATAAAGTATTCTGTTTTGTATTCAAGATAGCAAGATCGCATCATGTAGAATAAAATTAAAAGTCAGTTTTCTAACTTGAACATTAAGTTGTGAACTTGTCAACGCAAATATTTATAATAATGCTTTCTCTAATAGGTATAATTGTAATGGGAAAAGTCACTGAGTTATTACAAGAAATATAAATACAGTCACGCGATGGTTTTAACTATGGTTATTGCTCGCATCAATATTGATCTGTTTAAGTAGTAGTGACTTGGTAGACTTTATCATTAGACCTTGCCTAGACCAAGGTGACAACACCAAGGGCTCAGATCTTAGGTTAGTCTAAAGAGGTGGCAAAAAATAACCTTTTATTTTTAGGTTGGTAGCTTAATTTTTTTTAAATGCTTTATTTTTAATAAAAACATACAATATGATTACAAATATTTATCCATCAAAATTACAACCCTACAATGGACATCCAGAGCGTAGGGTTGGAGTCAATATGTACACAGTATCACAAAAAGGCTCAATTAAATTGTATAAATTATATATATTATATATATTATATATATATATATATATATATATATATATATATATATATATTTATATATATATATATATATATATATTATATATATATATATATATATATATATTATATATATATGTCAATGAAATATATATATTTAAGTAAACTACTTACATATAAAAAGCTAGTTTAAGTAAACATTATGTAGCTTTGAAATTTTGCTGACTAGTTGTATAACTTTTACGCTATCTGACGTAAGTTAAAAGATTGAATTCTTATAGGGCATCAATGTTAAAAAATTCAAATGTCAATATTTTCAAAATGGCGATGAATATAAAACTTAAATTTTGTGTGATTGAAAGACATCCTGTGCACGCGTATGCCAAATTTCTATACGATTGCTCAAATTTTCAAAATTCTTAGATCACGTTCTTATTTAATTTTGGCGCATCCGAATCACTCCACCCGGTAGAATTCTAGATTAAAGCTTTTCTAAAATTATGCTTTTTTGTTCATTTTAACCATATTTATGCCTAACTAAAGTTTGTTAGTTTAGGATTTCAAAACTTACGCAATATTACTTTTAAGTGTTTATAGCCACCAAACTCAGAATAAATAAAGTCTAGGAGGAAATAATTGAACTTAGGATTAAGTAGTTAAGTTTTAACAAACATTAAGTTGGTAAAATGACTTAAAAAGCAGGAATTTTAATATAGCTGGACAAGAGTTGCCAAGGTTAGCTAACTTGACACTGCTATACGAAGCAGCACTGTCACCTTGCCCGTGAATGTAGTTCATTTCCTACTTTGATATCGAGTAATTTATTTTTTTTTAATTTATTATTTCAGGCAATGTGATCTTTATTTTACATTTTATTTATTAAAAACTCCTTATTTAAATGAGGTACAAATAAATTAAATTACTTAATACAACAATGAAAAGATAAACCTGATCATTATGGCTCAAGAGTCTGAATTAAGCAGGTGTGTTGACTGTAGAATAATAGAATAATAGAATAAAATAGAATAAGAGCTTTATTTTCATTATGTTTTACAATTATAAAACTATAAAATAATGTCACAGTTTTATTTAACTAAATACTATATTACACACGTACATTACACAATAACAATTAGTACAATCAACAATCTAAAAAATAAACTAAAACTAAATATATCAAATAATTATTTAAAATCTAAAATTAACTAATTGAACTAAGTGTGTTCATTATATTTTACTTCTATTCAGGAACTCTTGGTGAGTATAGTAAGGGTGTTCAGTAAGGAACTCCTTAATATACTTTTTGAAACCTCTAATAGGCAGTTCCTGAATATTTTTTTCAAGAGAATTAAAATATTTAATTCCAAGAATGCTGTGACCAACCTGAGATTTCTTAAGTCTGTGAGGGGGTATGAGCAGAGCGTCCTTGTTTTTTGTGTTGTAGTTGTGGGTCAAGTTGTTTCTGTCGTAAAGGTGAATATTAGTCTTTATATGGATAAGGGAGTGATAGATGAAAAGGTTTACAACAGTCATGATGCTCAGTTTTTTAAATTCTGGAACACATGTATCATCTGGTTCTAATCCTACGATTCTAATAATCTTTTTTTGTACAAGCAGAAGTTGACTAGTGTTTGTATGGCCCCACATAATAATGCCATAACTAAGTCTGCTTTGTACACGGTTACCTTGGTCTGTTCAGGTACTCTATGTTTTAATTTCCTTTAATACGTATTTGTAAGAAGATATTTTGGAAGTTAAGTAGTCCAGATGTGGTCTCCAGGTAAGTCGGTCGTCAAGAGTTAATCCTAAAAACTTAATGGGTTCCTGTTTCTTGTTTACTTTTAAACTTAGTAAGAGAGTCTGCGTTTTATCTTTATTCATTTTGTAGTTATTGTCTGAGAACCATTTACATATTTTATCTAATTTTAATTGTCCCTGCTGTTGCAGGCGTTTTTCATCTTTATGTTCCATTGTGTATTGAACTTGTGATTCACAATCAAGTAAAAACCATAGTAAATAAACATTTTTTTGCTATAGTTATTTACTTACCAAGGGAGTAAAAGGGAGGTTTTGCTCCCTTGGAAGGTAAAGTGGTTCCAGAGGCCAAATCCGAAGGGACTATGTTAATTAAATCTAAAGGCTTGCCGAGGACACCATTCAGTCATATCACGAGGCTTGCCGAGGGATATGATAATAAAATAACTGCTTGGGAGCAAAAACTATTCTCTCCCGTGGTAAGTTTAAGATTTTTACATCCAGAGGGGAGATAATAGTATAACTAACAGCGAGCTTTAAAATCTCGGTGAATGCCTTATTAAAATTATCTTTTGATTTATTGGACAGTAATATAATATAATACTTATATATATCTATATATATATATGTATATATATATATATATATATATATATATATATATATATATATATATATATATATATATCGAGCTTAAGCTTAGTTTCAGTTTTTCAGTTTCACTACGTTTTAGTCTGTGTTGCAGTGTTAGGAAATTAGCACCGATGTCCATGCATAGAAATAGGGTCAACCAATAGAGTCACTATAGTTATATCTTAACGCGTTAATGCCAAAATCTAATAATAAGCAAGTATTTGAAAAAGTACGTTTTAGATGTTATCTACTCTTTCTTGACAGACAGCACAGTGTAGTTAACAGAGTACAGTTTGTTTTTATTTACGTGCTTTGCTTAATCAATGATTTCCTTAAAGTCAATAATAAAACTAAATAAAGACTTGTTACTCTTATAAAGATGTTGTTATGAGATGCACAGCTTTTTAATCAATGCATTGTAAAAAATCGGGTACTGGGTACCTCGGAACTTTTCCACATCACTTCGGACTCGCTTCGCTCGCCCTCAGAATGTACAATTAGCCAAATTTATACTGCAATATGTCTTTCGACTCGCTTCGCTCGTCCTCAGTTAGTAAATGCATCCGTATCATTCTCTGCGGTTACCCATTAAGCACTGACCACGCTCGATGCTGCTTAATTTTATGATCCAACAAATATCATGGATATACTTATTGTATTGAAACGAAACTTAGTGTACTTATTTATTAGGTAAAGGTATACACTTGTACCAAATATAAACTCAATTGAATCATTTTCTGATTTATACTTTTTTTAAACAACGTACACAAGTCACTCGATAAAAATTAAACTAATGCTGATAATAGATGAAACTTAGTACTTATGTTAGTCTAATACATAGCTACATGTGTGCTCAACATGTGGTTGATGCGAATCGAATCGCATCCTTTTTCTGCATTTTATAATTTTTCGAAATTTTTGGTGAGCCATTATTGCGGGTTAATGACGTCATAAAAAAAATATATTCCGAACAGCACAACTACAGCAGTGGACTGATTTTTGAACTAGGTTTCAACTTTCTAGCATGTATACACAAGGAGCTACGATGATAACAGACACAGTTCTTGTTTAAAATTTAAATTTCTTGAAGACTGCAGTCCTTTATAAATATTAATTTATTTAATAACCTTCACATATAATAATCTTCACAACGTTTCATTGAGCGAAGCTCAACATCTTCAGGTGAAATCAAATGAAACTAAAATTGTAATGTAAACATTTTTTTTATAAAGGAAATATAAAATTTAAATTAATTTAGAAAATGACAGAAAATTTCAGTAAAAAAACAGTTCTTGTTTGGTCGCATTATCAATCGCCTTAAAATGTATTTGAACAATATATCATTGTTTTAATTTCTTAATTAATATATGTTACAACATACAACATTACATATTTAATATATATATATAATATATATATATATATATATATATATATATATTATATATATATATATATATATATATTATATAACCTTCTTAATATAACATGAGTTTGTAGGACAAAATCTCGGCCAAAACAACTAATGATTTAGTAGTGCAAGCACTTCCGGTGCCCTATCAATTTGACCTATCGCAAAAATACTAACAAAGTCATTAGAAAGGCATACTTAAATAGTCGTTTTGGAATTGATGATATTAAAATCATTATCTCACCCTAAAGTAATGTATAAACCAAGTAGAAAAAACAAACGCTATTTTTGTCAGACCTGGCATGTAGTTCACATTTTGTCCACCAGGGATTTGGCTCAAATTTTGCTATGGGCGCGGCCATTTTGTTTTACCCTTGTAAATGTAAACAAACTATTTGCGGTACTCAAACGTTTTGTTGTTTTGCATTTACTTGTACAATTTAGAATAAAATGGTAATAATGTGTTAGAAATACGTTTTGTCACATCCAATAGAGGTTTAAGGGCGAATCTTTAAATACTAGGTTTGTTTAAATTACTTAAAACGTGTGGCTAATGGCTAATTATTTTTTTTCGGGCGCACAACTTAACCTAGTACATTTTTGCGAGTGATATTTGTTTTTTCACCTTCAAATATTAATTGTAATTAGTAATTTGACAACTTCAACCAAACATTTTTGAATATAATAAGAGCTATCGTAATTTTAAGGTATATTTAAGGTAACACATTGTCGTCTGTATGTTCTTCAAAATTTTAATAAAAACATGTGGTTTACCTTCATAGTTTCTCTTTTTCTTTGACTAAATTGTTGTAACAATTATTTCACAGAATTTTAATACAAAATCATTAAACTATCACGTACATATTTAAGTACGAAAACACGATGAAAATAAAACTCTCCTAATGTTATCAGGGTTGCCAATAAAACTATGAAAAAAACGTAAATCCAAAGAGACACATGCGCAGTTATTCCAATTCTCGCTTTTTTTATTTTTGAGACAGCTATCAGCTGATCAAGCTTGTCTGAATTGTTTTACACAGGTTAGTATAGGATTTTCCCTACTTGGTTTATGCATTACTTTACTCTCAACTATTTTGGCCTATATTGTTTTTGGCGCCTTTAATCTCTCATTATTATTCAGTCAGATTTCTTGATACACAATTCATCTAGAAAAGTAAACTATTTTTATGAAACAAAAAGTCATCATTTAACTTAAACCTTGTTCTATACTCAATTATCATCAGTCTTCCTAAAGACCTTGAGTGTTTAGAGTCATTAACTTTGATGACGATTCCTAGATTAGCCAAGTTAGTTTTAAGTTAGTTAATTTGTCTTAAGTTCCTTGATTAATTTTATTGCAGTTCTTCTGTATTAGGTGATAAATGAGGGTCCATGTTTGGCTAATAAATATAACATAAAATTTGATTAGTATTTTATTTGATACTTGTACAATAGGTATAATAAAGTTGGCTGATAAAGTAAGCGTTTGTAAGAGTGCGCTCAGTTTTGCGCACAACACATCTGTTGAAACTATAAATTAGTAGACAGTCACAACTGATATCAGCAGTTGTGGATACTGGGATTGGTTATACTCGATGCAAGTGTTCACATTTTCCTTCGCTTGTTTAACTTTCGGTCGGGTTCTAGTAACCAGACTTACCTGAGTGTATAGAGGTATAATTACTTAAAGATTACAGGATGTCTCAATACTTAAACTCGTAAGACTTTTTTCCTGAATATATAGAACTGTAAATACATATATGCCTGTATTGATAAAGCATAAATATGTCTGTATCGGATTTTATGATGTGTATAAATATGTCAGATTCGCTACGCAGATGTCTTCAGTCTCGATACGCTAGTCCTCTGGCAGTAAATACATTCTTTTTATTCCCAGGGATAACCATACGCGATTTCATGACAATCGTCTGTTTCAGGTACTTTTATGTAGTTCTGAATGATTTCAACCGTTGTACTATTACAGGCTTGGTTATTGCACTCGTTAAAATATATCAGTATTTTCCGTATTTCTTATTCGGGCAGCCTGTAACTTCGCCTGTAACTTCGCCTGTAGCATCGTATGTAACTTCGCCTGTAGCATCGCCTGTAATACTGGAGGACATTGGTTAACTTTATTTTTAGAGATTAAGCAAAGCAAGACAGAAGTAATACTACCTTTATGTTTGGGGGGACGAGCGTAGCGAGTCCGGAGTTATAACACAACAGACAATGGCTCCCGCCATTGTCAAATCGCAAATCGCTGGATTTATCCTGAGGCAAAACGCAGCGAGACCTAATTTACAACACCTAGATATTGTACAGAGTGTCTCTAGAGTGCTAGAGACACAGTGTCTAAAAGGCAATGACTGTGTTAATATTAATGAATTTTTCATGATTTAGTTGCATTGCCAGTGACTAGGTGTAGCTATAATGTCATAGTGACTAGGTGTAGCTATAATGTCATAGTGACAAGGTGTAGCTATAATGTCATAGTGACTAGGTGTAGCTATAATGTCATATATGACGTAGGTTCAATGTCATTACGCTATTAGTGACGTTAAGGTAAGGTCACCGGGTTTCCTCTGACAAGATCTGACATGAGTCATGTATATAATTAGGCAGATATGAATCAGTCTAGTCAGTCACTATATTCCTACCTGCCAATCTATCTATCACTCTCAACCCGCTCTTTCTATCTAATAATAATAATAATAATAATATAACTTTATTTTCCAAAAAAATACGTAGTTTAAGTTTAAAAAAATGGTTATTACATTGATATATATATATTTTTTTAAAAAAATAATCCTTTATTTAACTAAAAATTACAAAAATTCTTAATATATTTGGTTGGAATTAACTCCCACTTAAGGATGGGTGTCCTGTGCTGTGGGAATGTGAGTTTAGTCTCTTTTACTGAGTTTTACTTTAAATTATACAATATACTTATGAATAAAAAAATTGTATGCTTAAATAATAATATGTGCCACGCCTCCAATAAGCAGAATGCTTGAAGCTGATGGCGCTTACTTTTTATTTGATTTCTTACACTACAATACATTTTTTTGGAACTATTATTTTAATAAGTTATGAATTATTATTCTTTATTCTTATCTTTCATCTTTTTATTCTTATTTTTCATCTTTATTCTTATCTTTCTTATTCTTTATTCTTATCTTTTTTCTTTATTCTTATCTTATCTTTTTCTTCTTTATTCTTATTATTATTTTAATAAGTTATGAATGGACTATAAGTTATGATATTATTTTATTTTTAGTAAGAGATAAAACTAGAACTATTATTAGTATTAAAAAATCGGGTACGGGGTACCTCGGAACTTACATCGTTACCTCTCATCCTCCCTACTTCGGACTTGCTTCGGTCGTCCTTAGAATATAATAGTCGTTAAATTAATATCAGGCACTGACCACGCTTTATGCTGTTTAACTTTCATGATTTATTAAAATTCATAGATATACTTGTTGTATTAAATCGAAACTTGGTGCACTAATTTATTACGTAAAGGTCTATAGTTGATTCAAATTTCAACTCCATTGAATCATTTTTCGATTTTTTTAAAAAAATCTTATACGAGTCATTCAATAAAAATTGAACTAATGCTGATAATGAGATGAAATTTAGCATATATGTTTGTGTTATGCATAGCTACATGCGTTCCACATTGCAATTGGATCGCATCAGTTCTCTGCGTTTCTTGATTTTTTGACATTTTTGCTGAGTCATTATTGCGTTAATGACGTCATAAAAAATTATTTTCCCAATCGCACAACTACAGCAGTAGACTGATGTTTGTACAAAGTTTCAACTCTCTAGCATAAATAGAAAAGCAGAAAAGACAGCTTATTTTTTTTAGGTTAGCATTAGCTCACCATCTCTTTGTACTTACATCTCCTCAATCAATTATTGCATAGGTAAATACGAGTTTTGCTGTTATTTTCATAGAGATGTATTACTAGAGAGGCCCTATAGGTTAATTAAACATCGAAAATGTAACCTGACCACCTTCGCTTATAAATATAATCAAATAATCAGTACAAAATTAGAGTAACTTATATAGTAGAACATTAAAAATACTAATCAAAACTCAAACAATGTGCGGGCGACCGAATTCAATTGATTTATTATGACAAAATAATTTTGCGAGAGACATTATTACTATTCATGTTTTGCAAAACTCGTTAGTATCAAATCATAGATTTTTTAAAACCTAACCCACTATTAAAGGAGGTTTCAATGAGGTTACACAGAGTACCTGAGAGCCCCAAAACGATGTTTCAGGCCTTTCAATGTATTGAGGGGCATATAGCCTTTCTCAATACATTGAGAGGCCTGAAACATTTTTTGCGGCTCTCAGGGGCTCTTTATAACCTCATTGAAACCTCCCTCAAGAGTAAGTTTAGGTTAAAATAAATCAATAGATTTGGTTTCCCGCACATTGTTTGTGTTTTGATTTGAATTTTTAACATTCTTCTTTATGAGTTATTGTAATTTTGTACTAATTATTTGATTTCATTTATAATCGAAGGTGGTCAGGTTACTTTTTCCATGTTTCACAATTTAATCTATAGGACCCCTCTAGTAATAATATCTCTATGCCCTCTAGCATATATCTCTATGGCTATTTTCTTCTTATTTAAATGTCCATAACTGTATATTTCGGACAAACAAATGTTAGTTACCAATACACTATCAATCTTAAGTTCTTGATTTTATTTGATTTATCTCCGATATAAGTGCATCGTGAAAATTTAAATAAATATTGCTATTCAATTAGATAAAAATTCGAATCGCGTAAAGCAGTAAAGAATTTTCTATGATCTGTAAAGTCTATGAGTTAGATTTCCGTGACTAAGGTCAAATATACATGAACCCTCTCCACCATAGAGTAAAACATCCCTAGACGTATCCTCAGTCAAGCCTGGCATATCCATCATTACTATTAACTTCTTTTGAACTCTCTATACCCTTGAATATTCTATTTTAAGCCGTTTTAACATTGGTTAGTGGAAACGGCAATCAAGTCAAACTTGACACTTGACCTCTAGCACAAAGCATTGTATTATGGTATCTTCAGAATGTCCTTTAACGATACAAATCTCTGGAATCCACAGCGATAATAACTTCCGCTTGGGTCAATAATTAATCTTTTTTAATTTTTTTCTTGAAAAAAATTATTAATTAACACATTAATGACATGAGGGCTGTTTTTGCAAATAACCTAAATATCGGAGTTTTTCATATATATCTGGTTTCAAAGATAGGTTATAGTTTTTAAAAGTTACCAAAAGTAACAAACTTATCACCTTTGGTAAATAATTACCAAAAATTTGTTGGTGACTTTAGATTTAAGAGTGTAGATCAGGAGCTTGTGTAGATCATTTTCAAAAGTCTAGGACTTTTTGGTATTATTTTTTTATTTCAGTATATAATTTTGGCCTATTAATAGGGTTTCTCCCGCAGGTTCACCTATTTTCACAGGTTCTACCTTTTTTCGATTTTTGGGAACTGTAGAGGCTGAAACGTGGATATTTAATGAAAAAATTAAGAGTTATATTGTTTTTATAACAATACTTCCCTTTCACATGACAGAAAGTATGAACTATTAAAATTGAAACCTACTTTCAAAAGTGTACTATTATTGTTGTAATGCAAATGGTACTGTGACTGAGTACATTATTTGATACTACCGAGGTGAGAGTCACCGAGGAATGCAGCTAGCGAATTCGTCATTCATCCTTATTGACGGCTCTCGACATAATGTCATGTCTCACTCTGTTTTTTTACGCCTAACTCATAAATGAGCCCACTCTACTCTGCCCTTTAAGAATGTAAAGATGAGAGAGTGTTTTTCATTCCTGAAGAATAGTTAAATAATATTCTTCGGAATTTTAGTAAAGGCTGAGTGAGTTACGGCTTTGTCGGCGGTTAGAAAAGTAACACGTAACGGAACTGAGTGGGCGACCATAGAGATATTATTACTAGAGGGGCCTTATAGTTTAAATTTTGAAACATCGAAAAAGTAACCTGACCACCTACTATTTATAAATGAAATCAAATAATCAGTTCATAATAATAGACCGAGAGCCCAGGGGTGTTTTGTTAATAAAAAGTGTAATGGCTGGAACCGGTCTCAATTTTTCGTAAATACCTTCCTGAACAAGGATCTGCAATTCTGCCGACTCGTATCGGATGGGTGTCCCAGGCAGAACGCACTTTAGGGGTCAAAGGTTCTGCCTGGGACACACATCCGATACGAGTTGGCAGAATTGCATATCCTTGTTCAGGAAGGTATTTACGAAAAATTGAGACCGGTTACAGCCATTACACTTTTTATTAACAAAACACCCCTGGGCTCTTGGTCTATAAAGTGCGTTCTGCCTGGGACACCCATCGATACGAGTCGGCAGAATTGCAGATCCTTGTTCAGGAAGGTATTTACGAAAAATTAAACCCGTTTCCAGCCATTACACTTTTTATTAACAAAACACCCCTGGGCTCTTGGTCTATAAAGTGCGTTCTGCCTGGGACACCCATCCGATACGAGTCGGCAGAATTGCAGATCCTTGTTCAGGAAGGTATTTACGAAAAATTAAACCCGGTTCCAGCCATTACACTTTTTATTAACAAAACACCCCTGGGCTCTTGGTCTATAACTAAAAATACAAATAAAAACACTAACAATGTACTGGTAGCCGAAAACAATTGATTTATCATAACCTTGACTTACTGTTGGAGGAGGTTTTAATGAGGTTACACAAAGCCCCTGAGAGTCCTAAACAGATGTTTCAAGCCTATGAATGTATTCAGATAGGTTAGCTCCCTCTAGTTTATAACTCTATGCATGCGACATTATGGTGAGCCATCAATAATCAAGTTGTGCGTCTTATATTGGCTCATTTCTTCCATAATTATATCAATGAAAACTCTTTTGAAAAATTCTGGTAAAATAAATGGCTGGAACAAGTCTTATCTGTCTCGTATTAAAATCTTTCTAGCTAAAAATATTTTCTAAATGTTAAATAAAACCGAACACAAAGAGAAATTAGAATTCAGGAAAACGGAGGCAAGAATTGTTTATTATTAAATTCACATATATTTCTTGTATGACGTCATTGCACTAATACTTAGAAAGTAAATTTATTCTGTTTATAAATCAATAACTATTTACGGTTTTAAGGCGTCTTAATTCTCTAAAACGCTTACCATGCTTTATACATAAATATACTGGAAGCTCTGTGAGAGATTTGATGTGTAAATTAATATTATTGGGAAATGAATTTCCAGTTAGTTGTTCAAACAGTTCTTTTTTCATTTTATTGATCTTAGAAGGTTGGTGTCAGCTTGATCAAGGTTATGATTTTTAATTTTACAGCTACCCACAAGTTAAGCTATCGACATGACTTCATGTCATTGTTAAAAGAGAGGTATAAGTTTTTCCTCATATAAACGACTTAAGCTAACACCATGCATGAATTACACTAAACAAACATGTTTATTAGGACGACATGATATGGATACTATTAGGATGTAGATATGCTATTGTTGACGTCACGAATGTAAACTTAAAATGTTTTTTAACTTAAAATGTCACGAAATCAACGTAAGCTTTTATGTAGAAATTTATAAGGTGATTCAATACGATGTAAACAAACCAAAGGCATTCGGTGGTGATAACCTGACTTCTATATTAATGAAGTGTGACGTCATTGCAGGGATCGTAACATTAAAAATTGACTATTCATTCCTGCAATGACGTCATTCCGGACTATAACCCAACATGTCAAACAATTTATTTAATGTATAATACCCCTCTAATTGAATCATCTTATAAATCCTGTTAGCTTGACAAAAAATAACTTACTATTTTCGTTTGCATAAGGCGTCTTGAAAGTTATCCTATACAATCTTTGTGTACATAAGGCATTTTGGAAGTTATCCAACAAAGTTTGCTTACATAAGGCGTATTTTAAGTTATCATACAATGTTTGTTTACATAAGGTGTTCTTAAAGTTATCCTACAATGTTTATTTATATTAGGCATTTTGGAAGTTATTCTACATAAGCCGTATTGTAAGTTATCCTACAATGTTTGTTTACATAAGGTGTTTTTAAAGTTATCCTACAATGTTTATTTATATTAGGCATTTTGGAAGTTATTCTACATAAGCCGTATTGTAAGTTATCCTACAATGTTTCTTCACATAAGGTGTCTTGAAAGTTATCCTACAATGTTTGTTTATTTTTTATTTTTTTTTTTTTTAATAAAATGTTTATTTATTTTAAATACAAAATTAGATTCGTGAATACAATATGTTACAAAATAATTTTATAATAGAGCAACTATCAAACTCTTTAAGAGAAAAAATAAACTTTAAGCCGCAAAAGCATGAGCTTGTGCGCGGCTTTAGTCTTCTTGTTAAAAGTTTCTTTTTCCTTATTAATAGTTTCTTATAAATAGTTTAGTTTCTGTTAGTAGTTTTCTTAAATTATGTTTACTTAATTAGTATTTTTATACGACTTGGTTAGTTTTTTTAAAAAAAATTTAAAATAAGATTTCTTAAATTTAAGGAAGAGAATTTATTAATTAAAAAGTTAGTACAAAATAATAAATAAAATATAATAAAAAGAAAATATTATTTAATCTAAGGTTAGAAAAAAAAAGAAAAAGAAGAAAATAGGTTAATTTGGAGGTGGTTTTAACCACAGGATTATTTCTTTTTTAAAATCTTTAAAATACAGGTTAGTTTTTATCTCATCTGGTAGCATATTAAATAAAATTGGACCTCTAGTAGCAGCATGTCGTTGCATCATTGATGTTCTACATTTTAAACTTTTTACTTTTCTATTAGTTTTGTTTCTAGTGCTGTGATTGTGATTAATATACTCTTTCGGTTGATTAAAGTATTTTAATAGAACCTTTTTTGTAAATAACTGTTTGATTGTGAGAACAGGGAAATCTTTGAAAAGTTGATCAGTAGAATATAGTCTTGGTTTCTTAAGGATGGTTTTGATGACTGATTTTTGAGCTATTTCTAACGAGTGCAAGTGAGTTGGATTTGCTGATCCCCATCCAATAATACCGTACCCAAGAATAGATTCCACTAGAGCATGATATATAGTTTTAATCAACTTTTCATCACAGAAATCCCTAAGTGCTCTAAAATAATATATGAATTTCCTTATTTTATTTCTAATATTTTGAATATGAATTTTCCAAGTCAATGTTTGGTCAATAGTAACACCTAGGTATTTTATAGAAGTTACCCTGTCTATAGTCGTACAGTCACAGTTTGGTGTGTCATTTTTTCTAACGCACTTACAATCATGGATTTTGAGTTTAGTTATATCCTTAGGCTGTCCTTTCTTAGATAGTGAGAAGGTAATAAATTTGGTTTTTTTGTGTTTAGAAATAATAGGTTTGTGTGGAGCCATTTGCTTACTAAGGCCAGCTGTTGTTCTACTTTGATTGTCAATTCTTGCCAGCTGTGTGTGTCTGATGAAAACAATAAACACGTATCATCAGCAAAACCTATTACTTCACCTAAGAAATTAGGGATAAGGTATAAATCATTGATGTAAGTCAGAAATAACTTCGGTGACGTCACTGTTCCTTGTTGTGTTCCAGTATGAAGCGTGGCTACAGAGCTTAAGTCGTTGAGTAACTTTACCTGTTGTTGCCGGTTTGTAATATAGTCAATAAGTAATTCTAAGGCTTTCCCTCGTATCCCATAATATTGAAGTTTTTCTATTAATTTTTTCTGATCAACTGTGTCAAATGCCTTTTTTAAGTCCAAAAAAACTGCTATTACTTTATTGTTGTTGTCTAATTTTGAGGTAATATACTTAGTTAGTGCATATATCGCGTCGTCAGTACTTTTATTGTTTTGAAAACCGAATTGAGATTTTGAGAGAATTTGATGTTTTTCGAAAAAAGATGAGATTCTACTTTCAATGCATTTCTCTAATAATTTTGCTCCTACTGGTAATAGAGATATTGGTCTGTAATTCATTACGTCAGACTTACATCCTTCCTTAAACAGAGGAGTGATGACAGCGTTTTTGAATACACTAGGAAAAATACCCGAACTGAAACAGGTGTTGAATATATAAACTAAGGGTTTGACTAAATTTTCTTTGCATGCTTTTATTATTTTTGCAGATATTTGATCTATACCAGGAGCTTTGTTATTTTTTAGTTCCCTTATGTGATTTAGTATTTCAGTTTCTGTTACAGGTAAAAGAACTAAAGAGTCAGGTAGTCTAGGTATATTTTCAGTACTCGAGTCAGAGCTACAGTTGCAGTATTTTTTCTGTTCGTCAGCTAAAGTTTCACCAATGCTTGAGAAATGTTCATTTAGTTTATTTGCAATATCTTTATTGTTGACTATTTTTTCACCACTTGGCAAAATTAGTTCCTTGATTTCTGTTTGAGATTTTTCTCTACCTAAGGTTCTATTTATAATTTGCCATGTTTTGAAATTATTTTGCCCAGCCAATTTAATTTCATCTTCTAGATATTGATTCTTAGCTGTTTTTATAATTCTATTAAGTTGATTTCTGTATTTTTTATAAGCGGTTTTCAATTCTGCATTTTCTGGGTCACTGTCAACTTGCCTAGCCATTTTGTCACGGATTAATATACTTTCTATGATGCTATTCGTTATCCAAGGTTTTCTTTTTTTGTATTTTCTATTTAATTTAACAGTTTTTGTATGTCTCCAATAGTGGGTTTTTAAAGTATTTACAAACATAGATGTTATTTCATTTGCGTCGTCATTTTTATAGATATTATCCCAAGTTTGGTTATTTATATCATTAACCAGGCTTGGAAAGTCAGTTCTGCTTACGTAAGTGTTACTGTTATTTAAATTATTTTTTGATGATGTGTTATTATATTTATAAATAATTCCAACTGGGAAGTGATCTGTTATTTTATTATTAAGTCTATACGCAACGGTAAGTAGCTTTTCTTTTTGTTTGGTCCATATATGGTCTAGACAGGATTTACTGTTGTTATGAATTCTGGTGTAGGAATTTATATTGGAATTATAGCCAAATTGGGCCATCATATCGATAAAGTCTTCAGTATGTGCATCATAATTGTCAGCTTTAATATTGATATTAAAATCCCCTAGCACTACATGGTTTTCATTACTCATGCTATGTAAATGGTCGTATAACGATGCGTTAAACAAATCTAAGCTATATCCCCATAATCTGTATATTAGAGTCACAGTATGTACCTTATTTTGTTCGTCTCTAATTTTAAATAGTAAACTAGTACATTGCTCTACGGGATTTTCTTGTTTAGATATTATTTGCAGACTATTCTTTACAAATGCTACAATTCCGTCAGCTCGGTTAAACTGACCATCCACCGGAAGAGGTTTATAGCCGGGTATTGTAAAATTTTCAGGAAAAACTCTTAACCATGTTTCAGTCAGTAAAATTATGTGTACCTCTACATTTATACCTTCTAACAGAACTAATAGCTCGTCATAGTGTTTTTCTAAACTACGTATATTTAGATGCAATAAATTTAAAAAATTTTAGTGCCTGTAGTCAGTGACTTCAGATTTAGATCAGTTAGTTCTTTTGTTTCGGTTTCATGGTCCATTTTAGGATCCGAAATTATTTGATTTGTAGTTGTCATGGTGTTAAATCTATGGATATTTTATTTTCTACTATTTTGTTGAAGTTATGCGTCTCGTTTGTTATTAAATAGTTTTTAATAGTATGGACGTTGGTCTGTAGTATCTCCTTTGTTAGTAATGAAATTAAGTCCGTTTCATCTGTCGTTAGATATCTAAAGCTATAAGTATGTCTACTAAGTGCAACAATTATATGTGGAATACTATTATAAACGTCTAAGGGTTTTGAATTTATCCTAACTAACACCACACGTTTAGACGTCAGTCCTTGAGCTTCGTGAATGGTATGAATTAGAATTGGTCCATAACATCTACCTTTTAAAATATCTATCATCATATCTTTTTCAATTTGTGTAAAAGTCAGTATAAGCGTGTCTTCTTTAAGTTGATACTGACTGGCATCACTAATAATCGGTCTGATGGATCGTACGCACGGGTTTGTTGTTTGAATATTTTTATAATGGTTCGACAACAAGAAGCACACATCCTGAGGACATCTCTTAGTGGTAGAGAGAGTTAAACAAGGATCACAGAACTGTGAGATCTTAGACCACTCAGATGTTAGAGAAGATCTTTCAATGTATGGGATTTGATTTTCATCGCCAAGTAGGATTATTTCATTTGCTCTCGCGAGCTCAGCAATAAATCCCACGTAACCTGCATGCATGAGCATTGCTTCGTCTATAAAGACGCGGTCGTAATGCTTATCAGATCCATTTATTACGAAAGAAGCCACCGTTCTGTAATCCTTGTAGACTCTGTCCTTTCCCTTTAATTTATAATTTTTTTTATATTTTGCCTAATTTCATTTAGATTGGCTCTGGTTTGGGTCAATACCAAGTCCTTTCCCGGGTGTGCTGACTCATTATAAACCTCGTTTTACCGCAACCGGGCACTCCGTTTATCCATTTAACGTTTGATAGTTTACATTTAGTAATATTGATTTTATTAATTTTGATCACTAATTCCGCATCAAGCATGAGCTCTGTGTCTTTAGTTACTAATATATACCTATCGCTTGTTTCAAATCTTCTTTGATTTTCGTTATATTTTACATAAGTACCATTTTTTTCTAAGCTGAAACCCATTCGATACTGATTATTTGTGGGCCATATGAAAGTATTTCGGCTATTGTCATACAGGTTCATTTCTTTAAACCTTATTTCACGAAAGGCTCTGGAGGATTCAAATATATTTTTGCTTATTACAGTTGATAATATTGTTTGTATATGTCAGCATTTAGTTTGTCTTTTGATTTAATAAATTTCGTAATTCAATCATGCTATTTGTAAAACTTTCTATCTTGTTAGAGCCAGGAAGGAGGCCTTGTATGAAATTATTGTTTATTGCACTCTTTTCAAATATATTTAAGAAATTAAGGGTGTCAAAACCTTTGTAATAGAAAATAAACTTAAGGTTCATAGATGCGTTTATTAAGCTTAATAAATCTAAAGCCGATATATCTATAAGTGGCTCTATAATATCGATACCTATAATTAATGGATAGTTTGATGCGGCCCATACATTTAATGATTTTATAAGTAAGGCTAAATGATTAAAAGTGTTTTCCTTATCTGTTTGTAATATTATAATTTTACTGCTTACTGATTTGGACATCTTGTCTAGCGATTGTAGGTCAGAGTAGTTTTCTAGAGATAACCAGTCATTTTCTTTCATTTTCTTAGTTTTAAGTATAGTAGAAAGCCCCTTAGATAATCTTAAGGAGTTATTATTTTTTGTGGCAAATGATATACTTAAGTCAACGTATTTAGTGAAGTTATAAATTAACGATGTTCTACTTTTAACTGTTTCCGTTGTGCCCTTATAATTAGTAATACTGTTTAATAAATTATTTAAAAATAAGTTGTTGTATTGTGTAATTTTTTCGGACGTTAGCCCGACAAAATTACACAAATCCAAGCCCCTACGAACAAAGATATTATCTTATATTAGGCATTTTGGAAGTTATCTTACAATGTTTGTTTACATAAGGCGTCTTGAACGTTATCCTGCTATATTTGTTTACATAAGGTATTATGAAAGTTATCCTACAATGTTTGTTTATATTTGGCATTTTGGAAGTTATCTTACAATGTTTGTTTACATAAGGCGTCTTGAACGATATCCTGCAATATTTATTTACATAAGGTATTATGAAAGTTATCCTAAAATGTTTGTATATATGAGGCATTCTAAAAGATATACTACAATGATTGTTTACACAAGGTGTCTTGAAAGCTACCCTGCAATATTTGTTCACATAAGGCAATTTGAAAGTTATACTACAATGTTTGTATATATAAGGCATTCTAAAAGATATCCTACAATGTTTTTTGACACAAGGTGTCTTGAAAGCTACCCTAAAATGTTTGTTTACGTTAGTTATCTATAGACATAGAGTATAGAACAGGCCTGGGCAAACTACGGCCCGCGGCCACATGCGGCCCGCAGAGCATTTTTTATGTGGCCGCGCGGCAAAATTAAAATGTTTGGAAAAATAAAAAACAAAAAAAAAAAATATCGGGTATATAAGCAAATACATTTTTTAATTCAAAATTATTATGAAAAGTTAGATACCAAGATAAGGAAATAATGGATTGTTGCTTTAACTTTAAAGTTTGGAGAAACAAAAATAAGTAAGATAAGAAACACTGCATAAAGAGCGGCCGCTTTTCATACCAATCCTCATTGTCGGATTTGGCAAATTCTAATTATTTTAGCGAATTTTTATTTTCACAATAATAAGATAAAAATAAGCTATTTTGCCTTCTGTGAATTGCCGAAAAGGAGTTGATAAAATACAATCCCTTTGATCTTTTATTTCATAGGAATAGTTTTTAAAATTATTTTTACTCCTGGTATTCTAGCAAAATTTGTCTTCAGTTGTATTTCAAGATTTGACAAAGATACTTCGTTTTGTTTTTCCGTTTAGTGCTAAAGTTCCCCAATTCCTATTCTCTGAGAATAAATTTGACTTAAGTAAAACACCAAAGTAAGTTCAATTTGTTGCGGGTTTAGCATACATTAAAATTTAAGGAATGCGGCCCGCAACTGGCTGTAAAAAGACTAAGCGGCCCTTTGCTAGAAAAGTTTGCCCAGGCCTGGTATAGAACTAAAACAACAAAAGTTTCATGTTCGTGTTAATGACATTAACCAAGTTTCGATTACAGCGCGCCCGTTGGCTATGTCAAAATGCGAACTAACTTTGACTGATTTATGAATGTCAAATCTCTAAGTAAAATAGGAACAAAGCACTTCGGAGAAAAATTTAACGTCAGTACACTCCTTACTGACGACGCTCAACTTATTTAAACGCCCTTATGTCTATGTCTAAATGTCTGACATTAAAATATTAATTAATGACCTCGAAATGAAAACAAGGGAATATTTAATGGCTGTAGGAAATGAACAGTTCTGACGTCAGGAGAGACTATAAAGCCAGAGTAGAGTCATAAGCAACATGACTCAACATGAGCAAACATACCCTTGGTAAATATGGGACCCGTATTGACAAAAACATGTTAAACAAGAACAACATAGAATTAAATATCGGCTAAGGAAAGACTAAAACACAGTTAAATAGATGGGAGACCCCTATTTACTACGTCACACTGCTTTCAGCGAATTTCCAAAAGCAAATGTACTAATAAGGTTTTTTTTTAATTCTGATGATACTTCTTTCTGTTTTGCCCCCTCCCCAAAAAAAAGATTAACGTCCGTTTTATTGTCTTACATGTTATGGAAACAAGTCTGAAACAAAAAAAACTACGTAATTTTCCATTGGAAAATATTTAGAAACCGCATTTTCTTATTCTTAAGAGAAAGAAGCTCCCTTGCTCTTTTCCCTTTTATATAAGTTAATAAAACAAATTTAATAAATAATATTTTTACATAAAAACAAAAAGTTTTGTGATTTTAAGAAAAAGTAAAATGAGATAATTGTGGCGCCGAGGTCCTTATGGTGGGCGAATTTCCTTAGAATGCTTGCTTCCTCGCAAGCGAAAATCCATTTTTGGTTTAGTTATGGATTTACGGCTCATCGTGTTCGTAGTATTAACATTACTACTTAAAACTACTTTTGATTTTTCAAAGATATGCGAACAGTCAACATTTCAAGCGATATAAATTAAAATTCACCATCAGCTAGAACTCATATTACAGGCTGATATAATGGTGATAATTATTTTTCGCAAAATCCAGAAAAAATAAGTTACTAACAGCGATACTAATGCTCAGACTATGAATTTGAAAACTCTCTTTGAATTTGAAGGGACCTCTATTAGGGAGCTTGCTTCGTTATTAGGGCCCTCTAAAATAAATTTGTTGCCCACTCCCGGTTCAATTCCAACCATGACACTCACTTCATTAGCGAATATATCAAAGGAAATTCGTTAAACGCGGTAGAAAGAAGGTCTAGAAGAAAATACTCGTAGAAGGGAAAGGAGAAATATGCAAAGGTAATTTGACTTGGTAATTTTCATGTTATTTCGTATTATGCCAGTCATGTCTGTTAATAAGAGGAGTAATGAATAAAACATAACTAGTATTACGTCGCATGACCCACTCGAGTCAAAAATACTTTGGGCCCAACAGTTACGACGTACACGCAGCGTGTTTAACAGGCTATCGTATTCCATACGCATTTAATACGTATGGATCCGGTTCTTAGTATTTTGCACTGGAAGAACCGGTGCAAGTATTTTGCACTGGAAGAAACGGTGCAAGTATTTTGCACTGGAAGAAACGGTGCAAGTATTTTGCACTGGAAGAAACGGTGCAAGTATTTTGCACTGGTAAGAAACGGTGCAAGTATTTGCATGGAAGAAACGGTGCAAGTATTTTGCACCGGTTTGAATCGTATTTATATTGTATTTGTTAGGTCGGTCACAATTTCTTTCCGTAATAATTAAGTAACAAAAAAAAAAAAATTAAAAAGTTATTTGATGAAAAACGGTAATATTTAAGTGAAATGATAGTGCTGCTAACTTTAAGAATTTACTACTGCTATCTATTCTAAGCCTAGGAGGTGACTCGCCTGTTGAGTGGCTCTTTATACTGGCCATATTGCTGTGTATAATAAATTGGGGAAGTTTACCTCCCTACTTGGTGTTTACTTCCAGGGAATTCTCTAAAAGGTGTGAAATGATGTGATTTAGTTCAAAAACTCATCAATAATTTATCAAACAGTTTAAACAACCGGATAATAACAGCTTTTAACTATCCATTATTTGTTTAATATTTAATAAGACACGACTAAGGGGTTTATGATTATTTCAGCCTCACAGCCATAGAGTTATATTACTAGAGAGGGCATAGCCTATATAAATAAACGATTTATTAATTATTTCGCATTACGTAATTTTTAGTATCTGGAGACTTTCGCCTTCTGACACATAAAATTCCGTTTTAATCCCAGCGTTCTCCCATCCATGTACGAACCTGGCTCGATGATGTTAAACGCAAGTGATCCGCAAAAACCGTGTATATACTTTTTTTAAATCTATTTCATTCTTTTGCAATTCAATTCTTTGTCAAATTGGAAATTGTCAAACAAGATTGTTCTGTAACAAGCAAACCGCTTACAAACAATAAAAGAAACACGTATAATAATTCACTACTATCGTGAGATCTCATTAAGAAATTCTTTAAGATAATAATACTCTTTTTTAAGTTAAAACGCTTTGAGTCCATTTTTTAGTTGTATTTTTTTAATGCCTGTTATAACTTGAGTTTATTTATTAAAAAAATATAAAAAATTGACCCAAGTATTAAAAAATTGACCCAAAATTGACCAAAATTTGACCAAAATTGACCCAAGTATAAAAATATTTCATTAAGAGTTGAATCCTCCTTATCATCATCAAAAAATATTTCATATTTTCAGATTTTATCTCATAGTCCAAGTGCCAGGCCTAAAAAATGTGACTCATTTTGAACTACTTCAAACCAAATTTGTCTGAAAATATACTTTAAATTATGATGAAAAACCATAGTCTGCCTATCCAGAGTCCACTCTGGATAGCAATCGTATGAAGGGCTCCAGCCCTTCATACGAGCACATGCATCATGTGCACATGCATACATATAATCATTGAACACATGCTCTAAATTATAGTAAATCGCAAGTATTTCATTTTTCTTGAAACAAGTGGTTCCCTGTGGGTCGTGTGCAAAACACGAAGAGCAAATTTTTTAAAGGTAATAAAATGTTCTATAAAACAAGTGTTTAATAACCAAAATCTGATGACAAAAACCGAAGTTACGGCCCTTTCAAAAACACCAAAAAAATGGTTACTTTATGCAATGTCAACGAATTTCTTTGCAAAAATATTAACTTTTTGTGCATTTTTTTAGCTATTTAACAAAGGTCATAACTTTAGTTCTAGTTATCCGATTTCGAAGAAAACCTCTCGTTTTATAGGAAATATTATCAGCTTTCAAAAATGGTCTCTTCATTTTTTGCACGCGGCTTACAGGGAACTACTTATTGCAAGAAAACTCAAATTCGTGCGATTTTCTAATATTTTTGGGAGCGAGCGCATTCAAATTGAAAGGCTTCCACCTTGGATAGGCAGACTATGCTTTTCCTTCACAATTTAAGGTATAATTTTCCAGAACAAATTTGTTTGAAGTAGTACAAAATGGTCACAATTTTTAGGCTTGCTCTTGGACTATTAA
>JACMZG010001870.1:52315657-52343330 GCA_018340805.1 Microvelia longipes | reverse complement strand
CCCTGAGTTCAAATTCACCAAATTTTTTTTGGTAATTATTACTCAAAAGTGGTAATTTAATTAGCACTTTTCGTTTTTTATTGGTAACTTTAAAAAGTCAAATTGGACTATACCAATGATATACACTAATTAAAAACTACATTATATCCTATAGAAATTTGATACCAATATCACAAAATTCCGGTAATTTTTTTACCGAGCTATCGGTATCATGTGATAGTACTAACAATGATAGGGTTATTTGCTTGTATGTCCGATCAATAGCTCGGTAAAAAATTACCGGAATTTTGTGATATAAGGTATCAAATTTCTCAGGATATAAGTAGGGATAGAGAACCATTTTCTTTAGTCTAGGACCATGCTTTAACCATTTTTTTAGGTTGGCGCATTTTGTTGTTCAAAAAATGCCGGTAATAATTTATTTCTTGTACGTCGATCGATAGCTTAGTGAAAAATGACCGGAATTTTGTGATATTGGTATCAAATCTCTCAAGTATTAAATGTAGTTTTCTAAATTAGTCTATATCAATAGTATGATCCAATTTGACTTTTAAAGTACCAATAAAAAACGAAAAGTGCTAGTTAATTACCACATTTGGGTAATAATTACCAAAACATTTTTGGTGAATTTGAACTCAGGGTGGTCGACTTACTAGGGGTAGAGACCATTTCGTTAGTCTAGGACCATGCTTTAACCATTTTTTTAGGTTGGCGCATTTTGTTGTTCCAAAAGTGCGGTAATAATTTATGTCTTGTATGTCGATCGATAGCTCGGTAAAAAATTACCGGAATTTCGTGATATTGGTATAAAATTTCTTATGATATAATGTAGTTTCTAAATTAGTCTATATTATGGTATAGTCCAATTTGACTTTTTAAAGTTACCAATAAAAAACGAAAAGTGCTAATTAAATTACCCACATTTGGGTATTAATTACCAAAAAAATTTTGGTGAATTTGTACTCAGGGTTGTCGACTTACTAGGGGTAGAGTCCATTTTCGTTAGTCTAGGACCATGCTTTAACCATTTTTTTAAGTTGGCGCATTTTGTTGTTCCAAAAATGCCGGTAATAATTTATGTCTTGTATGTCGATCGATAGCTCGGTAAAAAATTACCGGAATTTTGTGATATTGGTATCAAATTTCTCAGGATATAATGTTGTTTCTAAATTAGTCTATATCATGGTATGATTCAATTTGACTTTTTAAAGTTACCAATAAAAAACGAAAAGTGCTAATTAAATTACCACATTTGGGTAATAATTACCAAAAAAATTTTGGTGAATTTGAACTCAGGGTGGTCGACTTACTAGGGGTAGAGACCATTTTCGTTAGTCTAGACCATTTTTTCACCATGATTTTAATAGTTTAATGTTGGTTTAAGTGAATGTTCCACCCTGTATATATATATATTATATATAATATATATATATATATATATATATATAATATATATATATATATATATACTATATTATATATATATATATATTATATATGTAATGTATGTATACATATAAGGAAAATATAAAAGGAGAGGTTCAGGTTGCTTACCTGTTCTTCACCTCTCCTGTTAAAAAATTGGTAACCTTCTACTTATTTTTAACCGATTTTTTGTCGTATTGTCTCGTTTTCGGTAAAACTTAAAATGCAGAAATCAAGTTTTGCTTATCATTCAACCCGTCAACTGGTTTTATACAAAATCAGGTTTGTAAAGCATTTCATACCTACTGTACAATACACAGCTTAAGTCGGAGTTTTGGATTTCAAGTGGTAACAGGAATGGAAAAATAAGTGCACGTCCAAATATTATTAGTTCATGCTGATCCCACCAAGAAGCGTGTTCTAACTAAACCAAATTTAAACCAAGGGCTTAGCGATTTGAAGCTAGGTGTGGCTTTGTTACAAAATTGTTTCTACGCAATATGGGATTATGGAAAAGTTGAGAGGATTTTTTTATACCACTTAGATGAACAGCGATGCCTTTTTTTTGGTCGGGGTCACTATTTTAAATAGTGATTAGGATGGTGTCCCTTTTACTGGATTCAGGTGTACATAGTGTGTCGATGGTGTTTTACAACTGTAAGAGTGTTAGTAGCTAGTTAGCTACTTATAAGTGATTCCTCACTACCTTTGAAAATATTAGCTTTGTGTGTTCAAAACTAGCCACCTACCAGTAGCATTTGCCACCATATAACTATAGTGGCACTATAACTAGCTCGTGCAATACTGGGCTCGAGGCTATATCGCTACCAGCTTGATACGTATACAGCTTGATACGTATACAGCTTGATACGGTATATAGCTTGATACGATACAGCTTGATGTATACAGCTTGATCGTATTAGCTGATACGTTTAAGCTTGATACGTATACCAGCTTGATACGTAATTTAGCTTGATACGTATAAGCTCGATACGTATACAGTATAACTTGATACGTATACAGCTTGATACGTTACATGATAGTATATAGCTTGATACGTATACAGCTTGATACGTATACAGCTTGAATACGTGTATCAGCTTGAATACGTATACAGCTTGATACGTATACAGCTTTGATACGTAATACAGCTTGATACGTATACAGCTGATGTAATACAGGTATACCAGCTTGATACGTATACAGCTTGATACGTATACAGCTTGATACGTAACAGCTGATACGTATACAGCTTGATTCGTATACAGCCTGATACGTATACAGCTTGATACGTATACAGCTTGATACGTATACAGTTGATACTATAACAGCTTGATAACAGCTTACGTATACAGCTTATACAGCTTGATACGTTATAAAAGCTTGATACGTATACAGCTTGATACGTACTCAACTTGATACGTATACAGCTTGATACGTATACAGCTTGATACGTATACAGCTTGATTCGTATACAGCCTGATACGTATACAGCTTGATACGTATACAGCTTGATACGTATACAGCTTGATACGTATACAGCTTGATACGTATACAGCTTGATACGTATACACTTATACAGTATACTTTGATTCGTATACAGCCACGCAGCTTGATACGTATACAGCTTGAATACGTATAAAGCTTGATACGTATACAGCTTGATACGTATACAGCTTGATACGTATAAAGCTTGATACGTACTCAACTTGATACGTATACAGCTTGAAAAGTATACAGCTTGATACCTGCTTACGCTTGATGACATTAGCTATTGGCTCAAGCTGGTTTTAATTTTTTTTACTACATTTAATACATTCTGCTTCAAAGTAGAATGTGCTTTTAAATTATTTAGTGGCCTGTTTCAAACACACAAAATTACATATCACCTAACTGGTCTTTTAAATGACTTTATTATACAATCAGATTTACAATGTACTACTGTGTTACCAGGTATATGCACGACACTAGACGTGGATGCCTTGCTGTTTCACATGAACAACGCCCGCTATCTCAGAGAGTTAGACTTCGCTAGGGTGGATTTCTACGAGCGAACAGGTTTGCTGAAAGCCATTCAGAGCAATAATGGCAAGGTGTTCCAGGGCGCATCTACCATCAGGTACCGGAGATTCATCAGGCCGTTTGCCCTCTATCACATCACTTCCAAGGTGACTATTTTGTAGTGTTCTCACTATTGCATAGTACGGATAAATGCCCTGTATTATGCGGGACTAGTATTGTACTTATATTGCCTTTTATAATATTAGTAAGGCTGTGGTACTTGCCCTTTTTTTCGAATTACCCAAATTGCTCCATCAATATGTGCTGAAGGGACTTACAAGTTGATACTCATGCTACTAGAGTCCAGCGTCTTCCAATTTCAGTGTTTCATATCGTGCTTAGAAACTTTGTTTTTACTCTTCCTTAAAAAATGTAACAATGCTAGAAACATACTACAGGTTTCAATACGACGTATATCGACTTTAGTAGTTCTAATAAAAATAGTGGCCATCATTTGTGGGGAATAAAATAGAATTTTTGCGGGATAAAAATAAAGATATTTGGCGTCATTGGGTCAACATAGTAATCAAGTGAAACAAGATAAGATAACGAGCTTGGTGATCAAAGCCTCTTTTAGAGTATAAATACCAATAAACATTTTGCGCCAACGTGTATTTTCTCTTAATGGCCGTACATCCTTAATATCTATATTGATCTATATCCTTAATTGTTTCTATATAATATGTATATACTTTTTGAGAACAATAAAGAATTATTATTATTATTGATTTTAATATGATTACATATAGAAAACAAGAAAATGGATGCAATATTTCTGGCGCGGAGAAAGCTGGGTGAATTTCCTTTAGAATAAAAGACTTCTCCTGCCTTTAATAATCTATTTCTTTTTATGCTTCTCGTTTCTGCGGCATATTCTGAGCATGACTACTTTGTTCTGATTTTTCCTGGATATTTTAAAGGAAATGGCGAGAAATATTTTAGAGATTTTCTTAAATGAGCTTTTAACAAATGCGTATTATGTGCAGAGCTGATTGTGTAAGAATAAGTACCTAATGAATAAGTTACTTTAAAGCTTTTAGACTTTTTTTTAATTTTATTTAGTACTACAGGCGCTTGGTATCTTTAATTTTAAAATACAGATTTAACATAGTTAATCTCCAAATTTTGCCCTTTAAGTCATACACACATTTTTTTTACATTTTTTACATACATAGGTCATACAGTACATTTTTCTCTTTAAGAGATCATTATATTATTAGGAAATTATAACATATTAAACATATTAGGATTCCAGGATTTACAAAAGTATACATTTATAAATTTGATAAATTCATAAAGTCCAAACAAACAAAAAGAGAAAAAATAAATAAATTTCCTAATTAGGTACCTAAGAATTTTTTAACTTATTTTTAAAGGTCTTTTAAGGGACAGTAGAAAGAATATGTATGGGCAAGTTATTGTACAGTCTAGGAGCTGTGAAAGCACTGTGATTACACGCAGCTGATGTTCTGCAGCTAGGCACAACTATCCTCTCATCGTCTTGACTTCTAGTCTTATATTTATGTCTGAATAATGGAAAATTACAAATATTTTTCTTAATTAATAAAATCTGCTTAAATTTGTACAAATCTCTTATATAAGGCACATTAAAATCTTTAAAAACCCTTTACTTAAAAACTCCACATCCTTAATAGGGGATGTGGAGAGCAGGGTGCACCCTGAACATCTCCCTTTTTTTGTTAGAAAATCTTATATTATAAATAATAGACTAATACAAACCATTGTATGTATACTCTAATAGGAAATAAATGATTTTTATTTATTTAAAACTTGGTCTGAAGCATATCTTATGTTTTTCTTTAAGCAGATTTTAATAATTCTTTTCTGAGTTATTTTCAATAATTCATACTGGATGGCACCAAGTCCGCTCATCCTAAAATACCGTACTTCAGTACGGTATTTTAGGATGGAGCGGATCCTTCAGGATGGACTGGCAAAGAGCTAGATATACTGTCCTCAAGTTCTTTAATGAGAAGTATGCGTTTTTTATTTGAAACGCTATGCTACTGCTTAGACTTAAACACATAAGCAGAAAAACTGAGACAAGAAATTCACTACCAACAAGACGCATTACTCATAACCAGTTAAATTCCACCAACCAATATTTATAAGACGTATTTGACACATTTACAAATCCAAGGCATATGGACGATAATAAATAAATGCTTTGTCCACTAACTATTTAGTCTTTAATATGCCTTTATAATCAACTATTCTTTATTGTGACACATATTAAACTAGTTAGTTACCTCAGAGTAGTTTTATTGAAAACAATTTCTAGACAAGTACGCGTGAAGCAAGTTACACCAACTTGCTTAATACTTACACTGTTACTTATTAAATAACTGTTACTTACTTTACATTATATAGCCAGTGACTTTTTACTTTACAAAGTTGACTTTTTACTTAGCATTATTAGCGAATTTCCTTTGAAAAAATTCGCTAATAGCATTAGTGGCATGGCGGGAGTTAAAGAATGAATGACGTCACAACAAACCAAGTTTGTTTGGTTTTTTAAAAACTGATGAAATTATTTATTAAAATTATTATTTTAATTATAATTAAAATTATTATTATTATTTTAAAATTATTATTATTATTTTAAAATTATTATAAAATTAAGGTATTATTAGAATAAGAAGTTGCTCAGAGCCACCCTACCACGTCACAGGTCTCTCAGACCTATAGTGGTAGGCATCCTTACCATCATACCATATAAATGTATTTTCTTTATTACTATTGTATGTATTTTAAATTATTAGTCGACCTCCAAGAAAAAAAAAAAAAAAAATTATTAATGTGCATGTACTATAAATATTGTATTTAAATTAAATATATGGATTGTTAAAAAAAAATATAAAATAATGTAAAATTAAAAATTTTAAAATTTTAGTTCCTGAAGATGATCCAAATGGATTAAATATATTGTTCCTGTTTATAAAAAAAATTGTAAAATAAAAGTCTTTCTTTACCTAATAGTAAAAAAAAAATTAAAAAAATAAGTTTACACATTTTTTTATCTAAAAAAGGTCTTTTTTAAAACGTAATATGTTTTGGAGGTTTGAAAAACTAAGTAATACTTTCAAACAAAATTCACTTGATTTGCATTGCAGATCTCCTTGCCAGAATTTATTGGAACATTATTTTAGTTGACATTTATTATCAATTTTATTTTAAAATGAAATTTATTATACGAAAATTGAATTTTGAAATTTATAAAATAAGCCGATTGACATGAAACTATCTTGCGCTATAAATTATGCAGTTTCGTTTAAAAATCACTAGACTGCTCTTTATTAATGTTTATAGTCTATATTTAAAATTTTAATTATACCTAGGGGTTAAAATTACGATTCTTTTGATTTCTGCATAAGATAAAGATTTAAGAGGTTGACGAAATGTATCAAAATTTCTCAGAATATGTTCATAAAGTTTATTGCAGTTGAATAATTTTATTTTTGTAGCAAAACCCTACATGCCTTGAATAACCAGGATTGTGTAGGTAGCAACAGGCAATAGACACAGACACACGCACAAACAATATATATATATATATATATATATTATATATATATATATATATATATATATATATATATATTTATTTATTCTAACCTCATCCCGAGATTGGTGCAAGTGTATATATATTATATATATTATATATATATATATATATTATAATATATATATATATATATATATACTGTTTTGTGTGTGTGTGTGTGTTGTATTTATTTTATGACTTGTTGTTTGTTGACAGATTCTATACTGGGACGACGAGTCGATCTTTATGGAGCATAGGTTCATAACACCGTCGGATGGTTTCGTTCGTTCCATAGCTATCTGTAAGCAGCGACTTGTCGGTGTCAGCACAGATGACATACTAGCCATCTGTTTAGCTGGTAAGGGTCAACAGAACTCACCGAAACCTCCACCGCCACCGAGACCAGAACCTCCACCAGATCTAGCCGCTTGGATTCAGTCTAATGCTATTTCATCCTCTAACTTAAGAAATCTAGTCTAAATATTGGAATTAAACTGTGCAAATTTTCTTTTTTTATTACAATAAATAAATATGACGGACAATTCGTGTGTTCAAAATAAGCTCGCAACCATTGCCACGCTGGCTATGCCAAACACGATTAAAACAAACATCAAACTTGTGCCCGGTTTAACTTCTGGTCGAAACCAATGGATGAGCTCTAGACTCTAGGCCCTATAACTTTGTTGTAATAGCCGCAAACTCAATCCGGGTTTAATTTACAACAATTAAACTTGATATGAGGTATTAGTGGCAAGATATGGTTTTGGACTTTAATGTCAACTAACTTAATATAATTGTGTCAACTATTCATGTTTTGCAAAACTCGGTAGTATCAAAATGATATCAACTAACTTAGTTGCAAAGTAATTCTATTTAATTTGATTCGTAATCATAAAAGTAATTCTTTTATGATATTCGTAAAATATAGAAAAATAAAGCTAATATACTTTAGCGACTCGTGCCGAAAGTGCGAAAGTCAAGATTTGAAATTAGCTAGTCATATTAACTACTGCCTATGTTCAGGTTGACAATATCCGTCAAGAACAGATACTAGGCTCATGGCCATAGGTACTAGGTGCCAAAATCTATAGCGTCGGAATGTTCTGCAGAAATATGTCATCTTAGATTTTTGACTTAAAGCGTTTAACGTGTTCTACATAGTAAGCTTTCGCCGTAGTGTCCCCGTACGTTTTCGCCGTATTTGTCTCTCATATTTATTTAATTAAATCAAATCCTAAGCCTCTCTACGAGTCTACGCTACTCGATTTTATTATTCTAGTCTTTAAATTACTTAATCCCTTACTTTATATTTCATACTTAACATTCAGCAAGTCTTTGCTTTTCAAAGCTAAATCTTTATTTAAAATTAATTTTATAACTTTTGTAAATATAATTCAACAGAAAATAATAGAATTATTTTTATTATTTAATTTTTTGTTTTTAATTTGTGTTATAATATTAATGGAACTAGTCATCGTCAAATCTAGAAGAATTTAGGGTGTGGATTTCTTTTAGGTAATTTACAGGTGAAATTTTTTTTCGAAATTCCCTTGTGCATTCCCTGGTTCCATATAATATAATTTTAATAATTATAAATAAAAGGGTGTGTGTGAAATAAGGTTTTTGCAAGATATATATATATATATATATATATATAATATATATAATATATATATATATATATATATATATATAATATATATATATATAAAGTGTAAAAATATAAGTATTAGGAAAGTAATTTTTAATTGTTTTTTATTTAGTTCAAGACCAAATATTACCCCTCAAACATTTCAAAAAATCACAAATCTTTATATAGTATTTAGATTAGTCTGCAGTTTTTCCACATAAACTAACATGAATGCTTCACAAACATACTAAGTTTCATTGTATTACCAGTATTAGTTCTGGTTTTATTGATTGACGTATATAAGACAAGTAAAACATTTCATTAATTGACATAATGTAAACAAATCACGTATTTTGGCTAATAAATTTGAAAATTAGCTTATATTGTGCCAGTATGCCACTTATATATAAACCAGTAATATAACCAACTCATAAAGTACAACAACCATGTGGCCGCGAAGCGGCCACAGAGAGGCAAGGGGATGCCGCGTAGTTTTATTATCATTATTTGTTTTAATTTTATAACAAAATTCGTACATTTTGTTTATAGATTTCTTCTTTCTTCTTTGTTTCTCCTATGTGGATTAGGTCTTTGGTCCTTTATACCAGACTTATACTATTCGAAATTATAAAAATCCACATAACACGATTCACATAATATAATACAAATCATAATATAATTCGAGTTCAGATTATGAATAAAAACTGTTTAGTTTTAACTTTGGTAGTTTATAATTTTCGACCAATTTTTAACAATTATTAATTAAGACAAGTCTTGTTAAGAAGTAAAATATACAAAGATCACCTTTATCAAAGGCAAGTCAAAGAATTTTAGTTACCCCCTCTCCCTTCCTTACTATAAAATTAAACTTTCAAAAGAAAAATTAAAAAACATCAAGTGTGGCATGTTAATAACATAGGAATAAGTTTCTCTCAACCTTAAGTCTCGTTCTTATGTACCCTAATGAATTATTAAATTTTAGATCTAGTTTTATTTATACTACTGTACACTCTGTTTACACTCGGGGTTGGGCGTAGAGGTTTAATGCCAACTCGTGTACAACGGGGTTAAATTAATATTGAACCCTGGGGCAAACCCCATGTGTAAACGGAGTAATTGTTTCTAGCTGGCCTAGGACATTAGAATTAGGAATTAGTTTTACGCTCCTCAACTATTTCTCTACTTTTTATAATCTATAGATTTCTATTTGTTCTCATATTTGTTATGTAAAGAGTGTTTTCTTTAAGAACCAGAATCGTTTAATATATCCCTTCGCTTCGAATGTTGCGGAATCGAAACTCGCAATGGAGTTTAGGGGTTTTAGATAATGGAATATTTTATATAAACTGTAGAAACTATTTGTGTAAATAAGTGTATACATATATAATTGTATAAGTGATATAGAAATACTATGAATCGTGCTGATTCGTATGCCTCAATAATTTAGACAAAAATTTGCAATGGAATCGTTCATATAAACTGACTTTTATTAATGGAAAGTTATATTTAAATGTTTATTTAATTTAAATAAAAAATCGGGTATGGAGTACCTCGGAACTTTTCCTCGCCACTCGGATTTGCTACGCTCGTACTCACACTTCGGATTTGCTACGCTCGTACTCACTACTTCGGATTTGCTACGCTCGTACTCACTACTTGGATTTGCTAAGCTCGTTTCGCTACTTATATATGACTATATACGTGCCACAGTTATTATTTCCGGTTAATGGCGTCATAAAAAATATTTTTCGGATAGCACAACTAGATCTAAAGATTAATTTTTATATCAAGTTTCAACTCTCTAGGAAAAATACGCTGGGTGCTACAATAACAAAAGGCACACACATACAGACAGAGAACCTAGTGAAAACCACTCAGGAGGCCTTAAAAACCCTGAAGCGGATAATTCACATGCAATTCCTGTTTCATACAATAGAGATCAACAATTTTTTCTTCTACGAGGTTTCTGGCTCTCAATGAAAACACTCTAATTTTAAAAAGTTGAAAGATTGAATGAATAAGGTGCTGTAATGTTTAGAAATAAAGTTATAGATGTTTGGAGAAATAAACAGTAACATATTGTTAATTATTAAGTATGTTAAAGGCTAAAAAATTTAAAAATATAGTGGATCAAACATTTTGTAGAGAGTTAAATGTTTGATATTTACTAATACAAACAAATCAAATTGGCTAAGTTGATGTAACTCATGAGTATAATAAGCCAATCGTAGTGATATTTGATGAAAAATTTTCCACTCTACATTCACGTATTAAATATGGGAAAACCAAGCCAAACGAAAAAACAGCCAAAATACAACGATCTAAAGGATATGACGCGCTAAGTCGATTTGCCATAACAAAGTGACCATGTTCAGAACACCAAATAGAGAAATTATTCATCACAAAACATATTTTAAAGCATATAGCACATGCTAGGTGCGAGCTGCACATGCTTGGTGCGAGCTGCACATGCTTGGTGTGAGCTGCACATGCTTGGTGTGAGCTGCACATGCTTGGTGCGAGCTGCACATGCTTAGTGCGAGCTGCACATGCTTGGTGCGAGCTGCACATGCTTGGTGCGAGCTGCACATGCTTAGGTGCGAGCTGCACATGCTTGCTATAATTACAATAACTGTATTGGTATTAAATTTTGAGGCAAACTCACTTTCCCACGAATGGTTCTCTATATTGTAGGTTATAAATGAACAGTAAAATATTATATAATTTATTTTCCTTTTGACCACTCCGTCACTCAATATTTTTATTAAAAATAATAAATGTTGGTAATTTTATGATTTATTTGCCCTAAAGTGTTGTATGTCGAACTCGTCTTATCCCAGTTACATAACCTGCGTTCCACGCCTTTTCTAATAACTTTGCTAGGGAAGGTAAGTTTGCTCTTAGTTTTATCACTGATAAAACAATCATGGAGTCAGTAAAGTTTCCTTATAACGTCATCCCCTCTATTAAAGATCATTGTAAAAGTAATACTTACTTGTACAAATATTTAAAAAAAATTGATGTTGTTTTCAATTTTAGCCTCTCTCAAAAGATAAAAATGAAATATGTGCCTTGAAATAATAGGGTGTACAAAAAGAAGTTTTATTTAGCGCTGTGGCGCTCAGTTCATTCGTAATTCGATTTTTATGTGCGGCATGTAAATTTGTCAAAATATAATTGGAAAGCTATGCATAATGACTAAAAAAAGGTCTACTATAAAAACACCTATGTATTCTATTAATAAAAGGATATAAATATTCTATAATAGGAATATATATATATAAATTATATATAATATATATATTATATTATATATATATATATATATATATATATATATATATATATATATATATATATACATATACATATATTATATATATATATATATATATATATATATATATAATATATATATATATATATATATATATATATATGATATATATAGGTACTCTATAATATACACTACTTCTATTGCTTTAATTATACAAATAACGACTGTAAAATTATAATTTTAACTATGTTGTATAATTTTGACCAAAATATATTAGATTACCATATAATTAAAATAGTTTTTTTTTTATATTTAGGGTGGTTATATTATAATTTGAGATTGAGTAAGTCTTAATCCTATGCTATTGTCAAAGGAAAAATCTATATATATATTATATATAATAATATATATATATATATATATATATATATATATATATATATATATATATATATATATATATATATATTATAAACTACAATGCATATCTATATGTTTAAATATTTTTTTTTAATTTCTTATTTATTCTCTACTAAACAAAATATAGTGTAATATATAATACTAATACTGCCCGTTTAGAGTCTTGCGACCTTGCGGCTTATCAGGGATAAACTCTGCGAGAACCACCTCGGATGGTTGTGGCAACCGTTACTCTCGAAGTATAATCTAAAGTTGGCGATAATGTATTTAAAAAATCTTATGTTATCTGAGAGCGTAACCTGGGATGCAAACCCCAGACCTCCGTGGTGTCAAAGATCGATCTCGGCCACGGAGGCGGCTCAAACAAAATATAGACAGCTTAAAATTGTTTTAACGTCTACTCAGTTAACATAAACGGGACTATAGAGTGCCTTTATAGGATCTCTTGTCTTGAGTCCACGGCTCCTTCCTTTCTTTAATTTTCAGTTCCCTATAGTCAGTCCTGAAGCATACATATTAGAAATTGTGTTTAATTAAGAATAATAAAAATCAAAAATAAAGTATCGTCTATTTTTCTAAAAATCAAAAATAAAGTATCGTCTATTTTTCATAAAAATCAAAAATAAAGTATCGTCTATTTTTTTTAGAACCAAGTATCAAACTAGAACTCATAGGAAAACTATAAATAATAGCATTATTTATATAAAATACATATTTATTTATGACCTTAAAACATAAATATACAAGTACATTTTGTTTTCTTACATGTAAAGCTAAATTTACATCAAATATTTGTACAACATAATTAATAACATCTTATACTAAGTTATTAATACTAAGTTCATTAGCACATATATTTCGTTACCCGAATTGACATTATTGTATTTAATTTAGATAAATAAATAAAGAATTTTAAGGTAAGGGGTTGAATGAAAAGAAAGCTGTTGCATAAATCCATAATCGCGTCGTCACCGTTTTTTAGAAAAATAGAGAGATATAGAATTTAAAGGTATTGGAGAAGCTTATGAAGTTTATGTTTTTTCATAGAGATATTATTACTAGAGAAGCCCTATAGGTTTAATTTTAAAAAAGTAACTTGAACACTTTTGCTTATAAATATAATCAAATAATAAGTACAAAATTACCGATTACTTAGACAATGTAGCATTAAAAAGTCATATTGAAACAAAAAATGCGGGAAGCCGAAAACAATTATTGATTTATTATAGCCTTAACTTACTCTTGAAGGAGGTTTCAATGAGGTAACACAGAGCCCTTGAAAGTCCCAAAATGATGTTTGAGAGCTTGCAATATATTGAGATAGGGTATGCTCCCTCTCAATAGAGATACATATGCGCTTCTCAAGTACTTCTGCTTACAACATTAAAATCTTTTATAAAAGCAAACCTTTTTGATTTATAACAGACTATAATATTATTGGTTTAATATAAAAGGACACATAAAGTGTCCACCAAAGAAGGAGGTGATAGTACTCCTCAAGGAAAACAAAAAATGTCTTACATTATAAACCCCGATCTCCAACAGTTTTCCCACAAGGTCAAATTTTACATTTTTTTAAATTATTTAACCTCGCATTATAAAATCCTTAAGAGCTCTTTAACTATTTAAGCTAGACAGATGAAATTGGTATCACTAGAAAGTAAATTTTCTAAAGGACGAGCTATTTACTAAGTCAATTGGAACTACTATCCAATAAAATTGAATTTTTGGAATCTTTATGGTAGGACATTAGAGGAAGTAAGAGATGAGCGTAAGTTTAGCCAAGAACGAAAAAACCTTTTCTTATCATTGCCCTTTAAAAAAACTAACATTTTTATTGATTCAATAGTCAACACTTTAAGCTATTGTCGCTAGAAGTTGGATAAATTAATAATTTTTGTCTAGGTATAAAAGTGAAAATAATGTGTTATTATAACAAACTATTTTTTTCGAAAGTGAACAAATAATAAATTTTTAGACTCTAGGGGGTAAGATAAACATATTTTATTCTCACACGTTTTTCTCTAAAACCTTCTTTCCCCCAGTTATAGAGATTGTTTATTATTCTGTGTACCAGTTATTTAACCTTGTAGATCATATGCTAAAATGCCAAAAAGTATCAGCTTTTCCAACTTCTAGCAACAATACGTTTAAATTTTGACTATTGAATGTATAATTCAATTCAAAAAAGTCTTTATTTCCAAAATTAAGCAATTTAACACATAGAAATAGTTAACAATATAATATAAGCATATATTTTTACATCAGTAAACAAAAAAAAAAATAAAAATTTGGAACCCACAAAGCCGAGTGGCCAGAAAAATGTTTAAAATTAGAAATGCGGCCAGAAAAATTAAAAATGTTAGGGTATTCTTGATGAGCAATGGTAAGAAAAGGGTTTTTCGTTCTTGACTAAACTTATGCTCATCTCTTACTTCCTCTAATGCCCTACCATAAAATTTCCAAAAATTCAAGTTTTTCATCATTTTTCATGCAAAGTTTTGGATAGTAGTTTCAAAATATTTGACATCGTTAATAGTTCGTCCTTCAGGAAATTTACTCAGCTTTTTAGTGAGACCAATTTCATCTGTCTAGCTTAAACAGTTTATAATCTATTAAAAAATTAACAGTAATAAATCTATTAAAACTTTTATAATGCTTGGTCAATTAATTTTTAAAAATATTAAACTTGACCTTGAGGGAAAACGGTTGGCGATATGGGTTTATATAATAGGACATTTTTCCCCCTTGAGGAGTACTATCACCTCTTTCTTTGGTGGACACATTATATGAAACAACATGTATAATATATTAAGCCGGTATTTTTTTTATATTATCTTTTTTTTACTTTTTGGGGTTCAATGATCATGGTTACGGAAGGAGATGATAAACCAAGTGATTTTTTCTCAGATTTGTTGAAACATTCATATTTATGTTAGACATATATCGAACCGTTTAATTTAATAAGAATTCAATTTACATAAGAATATCTGTCATATTCTGTAAGAATGATTTAGGTTTGTAGAATTTTTCCAGTCTCTTTGAAAGTTTAATCAATAAAGAGTCAAAATGGGGGTTTAAGTATGGTATCGAAAATTGCAAGTCATGTAGGACTTATTACCAAGATATACTGTGCATTTGCTCAGAAAATTACAGTTAACTTGACAAGTAGGAACAAGGCAAATTGGAGAATAGCAAAGCAGCTGAAAGTCTTCTGTTAAGTAGCTCCGGTGTATAAAGTTAATCAAAGTTGTTACTAACTTTTAAGTTTCATTACAAACTTATAAAGTTTATATAAGTTCGAATAAACCATAATCATGCCCAGCCATGAAGATATAGCTGGTTACAATAGTTTTGGATTACATTCGCTTGCTAGATCTATCTGCAACCTCATAGGAAGTTTCCGAGTCCATGGAGTTAAACAGATCTAGATGGTTTTAGATCACATTCGCTAGCTGGATCCAGCTGCTAGTTGATGAGGTGATTCCTTAGCCTTCCGCTTTCTCCAAGCCGCTACACCGAACTCTATACTCCATAGTATTATCGTTGTAGCAGTAAAGCTGTTTATAACATGAATACATATGTTATAGCTGCCGCTAACGTCTCGCAGAATGCCTGCAACAAAGGATTGATCATTGATGAAGAAATAGACTCCAGTAAATGATTCATAGTCTTGCGGTTCATTAAATGGTTTTCCAATAGTTGATAAATGTGAACTTATACTAGTGGATATACTAATTAGAATAAAAGAGTAATTTTATAGTACTACTATTAAAAATTTGTTAGAGCAGTGAAAACCTCGAGAAACTGTAATGCACTACATACATTTTAAGTGCTCTTTTCACTAACTAGAAATGTTTCTTTCCCACTTCATCTCAAAACTCTTGATGTGTTGCAGAAAGAAAATAACTAGGTTTAAAAACACATAATTAGTAGATAAAAGTTGACATGAGAAAGTTAGTCATAGTCAGTAGGAATTAAGTCATAAGGTAATTGATGAGTTATAATTGATTGAGTTACTTAAGTTTAAGGAATAAGTGTTTCAGCTCCTATCTTATTACAACTAGAACTATAACTAAAAACACACCAAGTATGGGTCCACATATACTGATGAGGATTCCATTGAGGACAGTCTGGAGTGATGAAGCAGATGGTAATTTCTCCAGTGGTACATGGTTAGGTATAACTAAAGACATGTAGACAGTACGAAATCCTTTAGCTATTCCCATGGCTGCGCACACCACCATCGTCTGCAAGTATGTCTCGCTGAATGTCAAACCTGCAATTAACAATAATATCAAAGAAATATCAAGGAAAGGAATATTTAACTAAATTATATGTAATTTTTTAACTAAGAAACCATCCATTTGACATATGTCCGTCAACAGAGAACATCATGTAAGACCTAAGTAACACTGACATCTTTTTTATCATACCTTTATCCCTTCAGACTTTTATCAGTCTTTGAATCTTCCTTATGATAGGGTGTATTCAAATATATATCGTTCTGGGGTATTCTCGAAAGTCTCTTCATACAGACAGCTGAAGTCTACCCGTGTCCTAAGTAGTCTTTCATCACCCTTTCCCATGTAAGATACACATAAGTATCTTTAACGCGTAATAGATAGGCCTAATATTTTCTCAAAAGGCTGATAGAGTCCTGTGTTCAAATATTCAAAAAAAGTTTTACTCAAACGGCATTGATGCATTTTGTCTAATAGTAATAATAATAATAATAATAATAATAATAATAATAATAAAAATAATAATGGAGGCTGAAGGCTTCAGAGAGATCACATGATAAATTGATCGCCTCTTCCTTTGTAAATGAGGTTTAAATGAGGTTGGTAAAGTCATTAAAAGCATTCTCTGTGGATAGAACCATCTCTAAAGCCAAACAGATGATAATAACAATTATGGCTGCAACATAAACATCCCTGTGCCCTGTACAATATTTACCTAAAAACTTTCCTATAAGTGCAATGAAGATAAAAAATTAAAGCCCTAAGATTGACCAGGAGTAATTCTTTGAATAAATCTAGAACGCAATCCTAGGGCCTAACCCAGTTCTGTTTACCACTTAGCTCTTTCAACATTAGATTCATAATTATGAATATAAATATAGGTTGACAACTAAATCTCTTTAAGGAGGGACTGTTTACTCTGTTATCAAACGCAACTCATGAATAAAAGGCAAACTTACAAGTTCTAGAAGCTATGAGCATGAATAAACTTATCATGTACATTTTCCTGGCAGTAAATTTCAACCAAGTTCCGACGAAAGGTGCTATAAACCTAAACACAATATCAGCTGCAGCCAGTGTTGACATCAGTTTCGCGGTCTGATCTATATCGAAACCTCGATCACCAAGGATGATAGCCGTCATCAGGGAGAAGTTAATTTCACCAGTAAACGCTATCGACATCCCAAGCCAGATGTTGAAGTAAATAGGATCTTTTAGCAAATCCAGATCGAACATTTTAACTATTTTTGAATACCATTTTTTCTTCTTTTTTAATTTCTGCAAAAGGCAAATACATTTTTATAGATTGCTAAATTAATCTATTAAACATACATGCATGCTTATTAACATATATTTATAATGAAAACGTATTAAAATCAAAAATATTTCTATGCAGTGAATTAATGGGAGACTACTAAAGTACAAAAAGTGGGTGGATTAAACAAAACACAGGATAGAATTTAGTAGTGTCAATGATTAGTAACAAAAAATTAAACTCTGCTATAGACCAAGAGCCCAGGCGCGTTTTGTTAATAAAAAGTGTAATGGCTGGAACCGGTCTCCATTTTTCGTAAATACCTTCCTGAACAAGGATCTGCAATTCTGCCGACTCGTATCGGATGGGCGTCCCAGGCAAAACCTTTGACCCCTAAAGTGCGTTCTGCCTGGGACACCCATCCGATATGAGTCGGCAGAATTGCAGATCCTTGTTCAGGAAGGTATTTACGAAAAATTAAACCCGTTTCCAGCCATTACACTTTTTATTAACAAAACACCTCTGGGCTCTTGGTCTACTAGGTTCGATTGAAAAAAAATACAACATATATATCCATAACTATTATTATCTGTTGTTCTAACCAAACGACTACGATATCCCAGCATTTACTATTAGCAGGCCATATATTATATATTTTAAGTAGCCATATATGTTAAGTTTACATTTAGTGACCTCAAAGATCAGGTCGACGGAAAATAGTCATAGAAAGTAAGATTTCTATTATCTTGAATTATCTGAACATAATAAACATTTATAAGGCGAATCATACAAAAAAACCCTGCCGGAGGTTGTCTTACTTTTTTTATGAATGGCAAATGACGTCATTTCAGGACTATAAGCCGGAGGGGGGGGGGTAACTTAAGTGGGGAAAAGTTTGGATTCTATTATCGCAAGCTACTAAAAAATCAGCACTGCAGAGGACCGGTACGGACAACTCATGACTTGAACATTTGTTTTAAAGACCTCCTGAGTGGGTCTCACAAAGTTGTCTGGCTGTATGTGTGTGTCTGTTATAATCGTAGCTCCTAGTATATTCATACTAGAGAGTTAAAACTTGGTGAAAAAATCAATCTATACTTGTAGTTGTGCTGTGAGTGCTATACTGTAGAGTGGACATTATTAATTAACTAATCTACCGCTGTAGTTGTGCTATTCGAAAATTAATTTACTTATGACGTCATTTACAAAATTTCGACAAATCCTAAAACGTGGAAAAATAATGATTGAGAATCAGCACGCATGTAGCCATGTACAAGACTAACATGTGTGTTAAGTTACATCTCTTTATCAGCATTAATTCAATTTTTATCACAAAAAGAACGATTAATTGTGTACGATTTTTAAAAAATTGTAAATAATAATATCATTTTTCTATTTGTTACTAGCAAAAAGCGGGAAATTACGCCACGCCCACTTTGTTAAAAGGTAGATCCGCTGCCGCGCTAGCGTCGGCCGGAATCTAAATTTTCTCACGATTGAGTCGATAGTCTTTACAGTGTCTGGTTTAGCTATAACATTCACAAATAACACTCACCTCGCTATCAGAGTCATTTTCTTCGCTAATTCGATCGATTTCCACAGCACTTTTACTCATCGAACAGTGTCTAGACCTGCAAGTAAAAAGAAAAATAAAATATTCGTTTTAAATTATAACCAAATTTAATAGCAAACACAAAGTAAAGATATCGCTACTATATCAGTAACAAAACAGAGTAATTATTTTATATATATATATATATATATATATTATATATATATATATATATATATATATATATATATATATATATGTTCTTGATCAGTGAGTCCCCCTTTCTAACAAAATTTTTCTTCAAAACTTCGCTAAATTTACCGCAAGTTGACGATTTAATCGAAGAATCAGCTACTGTCGACTTTAATATTATTGAACATCCAACGCAAGTATCCAAGGTAGCTGAATCACAGAGTGATTAGTTGTCCTCTTATTTAAATGCTAAATTCAAATAAATAATAAAGAGAAAGGCAGATATTTATATCAACATGTATCAATATTAATTATTTTTGATACTCCTGATTGGGGTATCTGTAATGTACTTAAAAGTCTAAAATAAAAAAATGTTGCCTGGTGTTCCGCATGTCGAGCGAATTTCCTTTGGAATGCGTGTTTCCGTGCTTATCAATCCATTTTTTGCTAAAGGATCCGGTTTATGGTTTATAACTTGAGCAGTTACACAATTATCAAGCACTACTCGTAACTCATTTTTTCTGTATTTATCAAATGAAATGCGCATAATTATCCTGTTAGTTGTACAAAACTCTGCTTCTAAAATTGGAATCGCACACAATTACTTGCACTTGTATAATGCTTTCAGTTGGTTTCTTTAAAGGTTTTAGCGCATTCTCTTTAAAAAATACAGAAGAAATGAGTTATGAGCAGTGCTTGATAGTGGAGTGACTGCTCAAGTTGTAAAGCATAAACCGGAACTTTAAGCAAGAAAGTAATTGTAAAGCACGGAAACACGCAGTCCAAGGGAAATTCGCCTTACATGCTGACCACCGCGCCAGAATCTTGTTGTTATAATGTAACATATGTAAGCTTATATTCGCGATTCAAAAAGATAGTTGTAAGGTTGGCAATACCAATGGCGGGAAAACGAAAGGGTGATCAAATTTTTTTTATCATAGGATTAGCATGGGAGCCGTTGAAAATTCTTCTTTTATTCCTTTATTGTTCGTTAATTTGTGATAAATGAGATAAAAAGTAATAGAACGACCATCGGTGATAAAAAAATGGCCAATATTTCATTAATAAATACTTCGATTATTCCAGGATTTTAAATATAGAATCAGGCTCTTATCACTACAGACTTGGATTTGTCCGATTTAACCCAGAAATAATAAAACCTAAACGGATGATTTAAACAAACATTTTACAAAAACTTGAATTTATTGAGTTATTTATTATTTTAGTGTGTAAATAAAATTGATTGATAAATTAAAACACCATTACTGTGAAAATCGGCTTGTTATCAGTTAATTTAAATACCTGTAACAACTAATTTAAACTATTCAATGCAATTAAAAGGTAATTTTGTATGTTTGTGTAAACTAAAATTATTTAAAAGTAACATTAATTAACAATAACTAAAATAAAACACCATATGGTAAATGTTACCATCTTATCACTCAATTTAAATACTCGTGACAACCCATTAAAACCCTATTCTTCAATGAAATAGTGATTCTACTGAGTTCATACGCCCTGAAATTAATTAAATTAAAGCACTTTGATAAAATATTTAAAGAAATAATCGTCACAAATAAGAAAAACCAAAAAACTCCCATAAGGACTTTAACAACGATCACCCTTCCGTTATCAATTTTCTTATCAGCGACGGTGGCGCTGCTACGGACTTTGAATCGCGAATAATGTAAAAATAACGATAGCAAAATTATTGTCGTAACCAGGATTCGAACCCATGTCCCCTGACTTGAAGTGTTCCACACTATGCTCATTCAAATCACAAGCACAAAAACATCGAAAACGACACCCTAATTGAAGTGTGTGGTTTACTGGCCGTTTTTTAAGTTTTCTAGTAATTGATTACCGCTTTTTATACTTTTGATCACTTATAATTGTCGTATCGACTTCGGACAGGTTTTATTCGATTAAGCCCTTTAAAATACATAGAAAGCGACGCCCTATTCGAAATTTAATTTTCATCGATAGTAATTTTGGTTTCCAGTAATTTATTACGGGTTTTTCGTCTTTTCGGTCTCTTAGAGTGGTCGTATCGACTTTGGACTGGTTTTATTCGACCCAGCGTCGATTATAAGACGATTAATAATAACCTTGAATTTAGCTGATTTTTTTTAAAATGTTGCTGACAGCAATTTTACGTTAATGGCGTGTTTTTAATACGTGTCTTTCCCAAGGTTGGTTGTTGTACCAAGAACGGATAAAAAAATGTATCTGTTCAAAAGATAGAGTGTTTACAAGAAACACACACAAACACTAAGAGAGTACCTAATGTACCTATTTTAGATTACCTAATGTCCATAGAGAAATGATTTAGTGGGTTAAACTCGACTTTTATTAATACATAATTTGTCAAATTAATGGTTAGTAATGATACTCTACAGACCTAAGAACTCCATTGTCCATGGATCCCCTGAGATTGTTAGAAGATTTAGCCAATGAGTTGGAACTTTTTTTCCACCATGTTGAATCAGGCTCTAACATTTCTGTCTGATCACCCTCATTGGCGACCTCACTCGTGATTGTATCCTGCCGAATAACTAAAAACTGATAACTTGACAATGCTTTTAGTAGTCAAATCATTGTTGGGGATTTAAATAAGAAAAAAATCTTGGAGACAAAGATTATTGTACTATTTGGAAAAAAGTATTATAAGAAGTAAGTTGAGTTTGAAGTTTATGAATTTTATACAAAAGAATGTTCTTCGCAAACGCAAAGAACATGCGTTGTTCGACGAACATGAGTTGTTGTTCGACGCATTAAGGCATTGCATTGAAATAATCAAACTTTACAGGTCATCGTAAAGCAAAAACAGAAAAGAAAGATCCCATGATTAGTCCTATAATTAAAGCCTGGGAAAAGCTTTATTACCAATAGTAGAAATCTACCGCTCATTATTATCAGCTAATAATAGCTTTTCCTGCTTTTTACAAATAGCTGATAGAACAAAGAATATAATAGGTATAGAATGTCTGAAGGTATACGAGAGAGTCAGACATAAAGTGGGATGAACTCGGTGCTGGCATCTAACGGCAGCTCTGAAACTAACTTTCCTTACCATTTCCACTTTTTTAAGTCAGTATTACAAAATCATTTAGTTTTTTATTACCATGTTAATGACACGAGTACCTAATTAAAATTGGTCATTGTCATATAAAACAAATATTTAGATTAATCAGTTCTGTACCAGAAGTAGTTTGCTGAAAATAAGACGACAGTGGCGCATTCTCGTAGTTGGCATGGTAAAACAACCAAATTACACGCTTGCGCTCCTAATAACTGGCTTCAGAGCTAACAATTTTTTTCTCCGAAATAATAAATTCCATGATCATGTTTCTTTATCTATATATTCTTTGGTTTTAACTAAAAATGTATTTAGTTTAAAGTAAATTTTTCTCTGATACCAGAGACGTTTTAGTTCCACTCTGTATCAAACAGTGTGGTGTGTTCTATACTAGGATACGTCCAATGACGTTGCCTTTAAAATTATACAAAATTTTCAATATTTGAGTCTTCAAGCTGCAATGGTAGCTATGAAGCTGGAACAGTCGAGTAAATGTCCAATCATTTTGACTCAGGACAAAAATTGTAATGTAAACAGGGGTCGGAATATTTTGATTGAATTTCCAAAGAAAAAATAAACTAATGCTGTTTAGGTTTTTTTTATCTGAAGAACCGAAAAAGGCTCTTCATTAAGTGTAGATTGAATCACAGATTCATTAAGTGTAACATTATTCAGATCTTGATTTTAACTTAGTTAGACTATCCTAACGGTATGTAACTTTTTTCTTAGTTTTTAACAGCATGAGTAGTTTTTTTGATTTCCCTGTTTATTGTGAATCATTCACTATTTAAGGTTTTTATTTTTAGGTATTGACGTGTAACATGAATATGCTCAGTGTGGAGCGAAATATAGTTCAATAAAAACAATATTCACTTGTCTCATTTGTGCCCACTCATCACTACTAAACTAATATGGAGACCAATCATGCAAATCATTTGAATCACATCATCTATTTTGCTAGTCGATTACGAATTGTCATTTCAGCATCTTATTTAAAACTATCTAATCTGTTTGTTGATTAGACCTGTCATTTGAACGATTAGATTTTCGAAAAATTTGAATTTTGGGATAAACTTTAAAATATTTTTGAGATAAATGTACTTATAGTCATTTCAAGAGACGTACATGGCTTCGAAACTCTACTTCTCATATTAAAAATAATATAACCTCAGTCGTTTATTTGCTTAAATAAGTAATAATAAAATTATAACTGTTCTATACTTTCTGTGCATAGAAATAAATTTGACATTATATACTTAAATAGAATTACCGTGAGCATCTGATACTCTCCTCGGAAATATCATCGTTTCCAGATCAGGGGTAGATTGCATCAAAGCATCTGGTTTCTCTATATCTGATCCAGTTTCGTATCCATCTTCCAAATCTACTTCTGATTTCTCTTCTACTTTCAGTGGAGTAGCAGCTTCTTCTATAATCTCTTCTAGATGATAAACATAACTATATTGTTAGAATAAATATAATTTATTACCCTAATTCACTTATCAAAACAATCAAGAAAAGTAGATTTCGTTATTTTTAGTATAAGACTCCATTGTTTTATGCATATTATTTTTCGGACAGTAGATGGGACGGAATAAATTCAAACAAATTACTTCATCAAAACGATATTTCGCCTTTATTAGGAATCACAAGGCATATTCATGTTTCAAATAAAACCTAAAAATTACAAAAGAGTAATTTTAGGTAGTATGTAAGTAGATGTCTCGTTTTTGCTTTTTGAACTTGAGCTTGCCTTAGATCTGTTGAATTTCAATATAATATACTATTTATAATTACATTTTGGTATTAATTACCTCTTTTGTCATTTTTAGGTTTTCTTTGAAACATGAATATGCCTTGTGATTCCTAATAAAGGCGAAATATAGTTTTTGATGAAGTAATTTGTTTGAATTTATTCCGTCCCATCTAGTGTTCGAAAAATAATATGTAGATTTTGTTTCAGATATTAGCTACTTTATCATACTACTATCATACATTAGAAAACTCAAATTATAAGATTGGAAAACCAAGGTTTCAAATACTCGGATGCTGGATCCTACATAGAGGAGAGTCGGGAGATGTTAGATGACAGGGAGCCTTTTCAAATATTGTAACAAGTGGTTTGACTTGTTTATTATATTAGCGAAGGTGTAGAAATTGGGACAAGTAAAAAGAGGCAAAAAGTTCTTAAAGGCTTCCCCGTTTAAGAACTACTAGTCCAGACTAGGTGTAACTAAGCTATACCTTTATTACTAATAATAACAAGAGGTTTGGTTTAGATAAGATAGAGGAGGTTTAGTGATAGGTGAATGGTTTCAAGGTTGGTAAAAAGGACCCAAAGGTGAGGTATTCTGACCAGATTTGACTACTATCCACTCTTAGGGAGTGGATAAGGTAGAGAAGGTGGATTATCCACTCTTAGGGAGTGGATAAGGTAGAGAAGGTGGATTGTCCACTCAATGGGTTGATTATTTCAAGGTTGTTGTAAAGGACTTACTGCCAGGGTCCACATATCAGGCTTGACCACTGTCTCTTCTTACAACTAGTACTTGTACTTAGTACAGTAAAATTTGTACTTAGTATGTAACAGTAAAATTTAGAGTAAATATAGAATTGTAAAATTACTTGGTGGTTTCTTGACGTGCCACGCAACGGGATGGAGGAGCATGCAAACAACAGCTGGGTTTAGTGTTAATCCAGCTATAATAAGAGCCGTCCCTCGAACTGTATATATCTCTAATAGACTACTTATAACCTGCAAACATAATAATAATAATAATCAGTGGCGTAGCCAGGATTTAATTTCAAACCCTGAAAGTAGCTCTTCATCTGGACCTATTAACAAATAGCTCAGCACAGTATGCCGCCGAAGTAAATATAAAAGTTACTCTTGAAAGGGATTCACACCCCAGGCGGAGCAGGCATGGCTGTTTAGTTGAAGCAATATGCCAAAGACTTGTGTTCAAAACTACAAGAAACTAATATTTTTAACAAACATTTAGGATATGTCGAACAAAAGAGTTATCAAAAAATTACCATAAAAATAAAACGATATTAGTATAAAATGTCTTAGGATTTAATGCGGTTTCCGACATGGTAACATTACGGTATACTATTACTTACTTTTTCAATGTGACCGAAATTAACATATTTGGGTTGGCACTACAATTTTAATCTCGACAATTTCTTTTAGCAAGAGATCCGTATTTATTATTGGGTGGCAATTTTTTATTCTAGAGAAGGGCTACATATACTTTTCCAGCCGAGGAGGGGGGGGGGGTAGATAATACCCTCGGGCCCCCCTTGAAAGAAACTTAATACTTAATTAATCAGTAATTAAGTAATTACCTTATTTAGACCTAATTACTACTTGAACTAATAATAAATCTCAGTCTCTCCTCAAAGCTCTAATTTCATCTAATTTTATTCAAGAAATTAGCCCTTTAAATTTTCCTAACCATGATTTATTAGTCTCGTTTGACGTCACTAATCTGTTCACTAGCATCTTTAGTATCGTTTGACGTCACTAATCTGTTCACTGCATCCTTAGTATCGTTTGACGTCACTAATTGTGTAGCATCTCGTATCGTTGACGTCACTTATCTGTTCACTAGCATCCTTAGTATCGTTTGACGTCACTTATCTGTTCACTAGCATCTTAGTATCGTTTGACGTCCTATCTGTTCACATCTTATATGACGTCACTATCTGTTCACGTCATCTGTTCACTTCATTCACTATCACTCACTAGTTCACCTTCACTCTTTACTATCCTTTTTCTTGAACTAATCTGACTAGCAATCTAATCGTTGACGTCACTTATCTGTTCACGCATCCTTAGTATCGTTTGACGTCACTTTATCTGTTTCACTAGCATCTAGTATCGTTCTGACGTCACGTCACTTTCTGAACCACGTGCGTCCTAGTATCGTTTGACTAGCTTCTCATCACTAGCATCCTTAGTATCGTTTGTCACTAAGATGTTCACTAGGAACCCTGGTGTTTTAACATCCTAAAAAGTATTGTCAGTAAATGTTCGTCTGATCAAATGTTAAATCAGTAGATTTTTGAATTGTTACTTTTCCTTAAGCGACAATGTATTTACATATGTTAATGAAGTTTAATTATTAGGACGGCACAGCCCGGAACACAGGGTGTGCTGTGTTCTTAGTTGAAAAATAATATAGGGAAGCTTGTCTTCTTTGATATGTTACATTTAAAGATAGTTGAAACGAGAGTACTTACTAAAGGCATGATAATAGGTCCTAACCCAGTCAATGTCATGCATATTCCCGATGCGAAACTTCTTTTCTCTCTGAAATATGAGTTTAGGGCGAAGCTGCCAGCTGCCATCATAGCTACGAACCCGTACGCTAGAATTCATCGCAGTAATCATAAAAAATTTGAAAATAATTCATGTCGTTAATTATGGTAAAAAAGATTTACATAATGTACTCTACTAACAATTAAAATTCAATAGAATATTATATAATAGTATCGCTTAAACTAGACTGCTTCTAGTTAAAAATAAAAAGCTATTGTTTAATAAAAACGAACAGGTGGTTAGACATAACTATGATCGTAATTAAACATACTCATAATCTTCATAAATAATGAGTGCACTATATAGAAGATTTCGACGCCTATATTCAACAGTAGTAGGCTAAACCCAATACACACATTCGCTTTGCGGTCATTTTTATTTTGATTTATTTATTAGTTATTAGTACATCAACGGGCTTAAGCCCTTTTTACATTATTATTATTTTATAAAGAACAATTGCACAAAAAACTTATAAAAGTAGAAAATAAAAAAAAAATAAATACATTGCACATTAATATATTTATGTGCAATATATAATTTATTATTATATAAATTAATTATTATTATTATAATTATTATATAATTATTACAAATTATATATTTATAATTATGAATTATAATTCATAATTAACAATATAAATTTATAGCG
>JACMZG010001870.1:52140657-52313157 GCA_018340805.1 Microvelia longipes | reverse complement strand
ATCTTATGTTTGACATTCATATGTCAATCAATAATACCAGAACATTTGTACCAGAAACTTTGTAGGTTTGTAAACCAAACATAGTAATATACGTGTTTTAAAATGTTTAGCCTAATCAAAGGCTAAACAGCCTTTTTGGAGGGGGTCAGGGAGACCCCATCCAAAAAATCACAACCCCCTCCATGCTATTAATCTCATCAGCTCATTTTTTCTTTGATAATTCGCTAAAAGAGGGAAACATAATAATACTTATTTTAGAAACTATACTGATATCAAACTAAAGGGTCTCAAACCAACATCACCCTAATCCGGTTATTTTTATCAAACTAGTGTTTAAAGTATTATATCATAGTTTATTTAAAATATTTTTTTATCAAAACTCTATGGTGTATGACCGACGATAGCTCAGAGAAACATCACCGGATTAGTGAGGTATTTGCATCAAACAGAAGTTTGATGCAAATACAGAAAGCATAATAAGAATATTATGCTTTAATTTTACTTTTAAAAGTTATCAAAACTGGCAACTTTAAAAGTAAGTACAACTTGGGTAATAGTTACTGAAAATAATAATGGTAAATTAAAATTCACAAGAGTCGATTCCTCTTGGTACAGATATAGAACTATATGAACATATACGCTCACCAAGGATCATTCCAAAAGCTGAGTTGACATTAATAATAAGAGATATATCAGTGGCAGAGAAATCTAGTTCTATGAATACTTTCCTAAACAGGAGACCAAATCCTTGAAGTATCGGAATTATAAGGACCTGAAATCATATAAATCATAAAGTAATTTCTCTTACTTTATTTCTATAATATATATATATATATATATATATATATATATATATATATATATATATATATATATATATATATATATATAATATATATATATATATATATATATATATATATATAGAGAGAGAGAGAGAGAGAGAGGGAGAGAGAGATAGAGTAGAAGAAATATTGGACTAGACCCTACTCGGGCCTTTTGGCTCATCTACTGCTAATAAGAGAAGAAGAAAATACCTCGATAAAAAATAGAGAATTTTTATTTCCAAATCTACTCGGTATTTTGTTCCCGAACTGACCTTAGACCATCCATCTGGATATCTAATCTTGATAATACTTAACTAGTAGTCTTGTGACCTCTCACATCTCCAATACTTCAAAATTGTATTTTATTCCCTAAACTACAACAACAATATTTATCGGTTCACACCAAGTTTGATGCACGCATCAAAGCATCTGTACAAAATTTGATTCTGGCATCAATGCACCTCTACAGAAATTTTAATTCTCTATCGATAGGTTTTTATCGTGGATATTGATGCTAAAATAGCCAAGCAAATACATTTAATTGGGTCCTTTTTATGAGTTTCCAAGATTTTTTCTAGACAGACCTTGTTAAGATTGATTACAGACGCAGTATAGGGAATTTTAAGTAGGAACTATTAGTACAGGCTTAAAAACAGAAGTGATCTGGCCCATACAATGACTGGAGCCAACAATGGCCTTTAACATTCTTGATCAGGGCCCTAATGCTGAACAAAAGGGCCCTAGACACTGCACATAAAATAATTTAATTAAATATTAAATTTAAATGTACTATTTAATTATATTAATATGTAAAATTTAAATTAATAAACTTGAGTTCAATTTCCGTTTATTTTATTTACTTAAGTTTATTTTAATTTTTTTTAAATAAAATAATTTCAGTTGATTTAATTTTATTAATTAGTAAATTAAAATTATATAAATTAAATTAAGCTTGATATAATCATTTATACTGCACTAGTTAAAAGTAGACCCCTGTGAGAAGCAATAAAGGATCTTCTCCCCCCCCCATGGGGCCCCTTCAGATGTAGGTTTGGGCTCTTTTAGGCCGAACCCTTCTCGGGGCTTTACATAGATACATAGAACGAAGATTACATAGATACACTGCAAGGGAACATTACAACATAGGATGGTTCCTAACTTCGACTTGGGATTGAAGTAGCAATCCCTCATTCCATACAAACAAAACGCTTCTATCAAAATAAAGTAAGTTGATTGATAATTTTAGTGATATAAATAAAACCTAAATCACAAAGATATTAACATTGAAATATTTGAAACTCTTCCAAAAACATTTCGATTTAGATCGATTGAACAATATAACAGCCATTCAATAACAACTCATGAATACTTCAAATGTAAATACATAAATATACACAAAAAATGCATGTATAAAATATACCTATCATAAAATAAATACATGCATCACATGTATCCATAATAAACCCTCAAACTAAATGAATACTGAGTAAATGCATACATAAAGTACATATATAAAACATGAAATATTTACATAATAAACCATAATACAAGTCCTCATATAGAAACCATTAATATTCATCAATAAACACAAGTTAAAGAGCTACCAACATTACCCGCAGAAACTTTAACTAAGGTCAATTGTATAAATACAAACACTTAAAGATCAATGTTAATTGTTTATGACAACACGCCTAACAGTATGTTTAAAAGGATAAATACATGGTGACGTATAATTAACATCGATTTGATAATAAGTTAAATGGAAAAATGTCAATTAATAGACTGAAAACCGAGTCAAACTGCGGCAAATATAATTTGAAGGGTTTGGAGTTTTAGCCAGAAAACTTTCTAATCCCTGTTTCCTTTATTATAAGGATTTTTATACTATAAAAATCCGGTTGGTTTATTTAAAGGTTTTAGCGCATTTCCTTTGAAAAATACAAAAAAACCAAAAAATAACTAGTTACGAGTAGCGCTAAATAATTGAGTAATTGCTCAAGTTATGAAGCATAAACCAGAACCTTAATCAAAAAATTGATAAGCACGGAAACACGCAGTCCAAAGGAAATTCGCCCAACAGTCGGACCACCGTGCCAGAATTATTTTGTCGTTTTAACTTATATATGTAAAAGATCGGATATATATATATATATATATATATATATATATATATATATATATATATATATATATATAATATATATATTACGGATAATTATCTATATATTATCTATACATTCTAGATAATTATATATACATAATTATCTTAATTACCAGGATTTGAACCCAGGTACCCTGGCTTTGAGTGCTCGTAACAACTCAGGACCACTCTCATTCGACTCACAAATTCATAAAACATCGATAACAACTCTCCACTTGAAATATGTTGTTTACGTATTTTAGGTTTACAGTAATTTACCATGGTTTTTCGACTTTTTTGTCCGTGTATTTTTTCCACTTAAAGTGGTCGTATCAAGTTCGGAGCCATTTAATTCGATTCAGCGTCCTAAAAACATAGATATAGACCGTTTCGCGGCGAAAATAGTAATCTTGAATTTAGCTGAATTTAATAAAAAAATGTTGCTGTCTTAGTAAACCGAGCTAATAACGCTCGGTTACCTAATAAACACAGCTACCTGGTTTTCAATTTGTGTCAAATTCAAGTTTGATTTTTTATACCAAGTTTGAATAAAAAAACATAAATACTTGACACAATATAATTGTGCGAGAGACACCTAAGAAATGTAACAAGGAAATGAAATGTTACAACTGGGAACAGTTCCATCATTCGACAATTGTCATGATGGAACAGTTCCCAGATGTAGCATTCCATTTGTTTGTTACATTTCTTAGGTGTCTCTCGCACAATTATATTTCGCCATATTATATTATATATATATATATATATATATATATATATATATATATATATAATTATATATATTATATATATATTATATATATAATATATATATATATATATATATATATATATATATATATATATATATATATATATATATATATATATATAAAGCTTTGCAAAGCCTATTTTTTCGTCATCAGGGACCGCTGAAATGGATTTGTGTCATGGTCTCAGGTTCGACTCCCGCCATCGCACGCCTATTCCATAAGGAAGTTTTTCCAAAGAAAAATCGCTAAAAAACAAATTTGAGCTTTCGTCCGTCTTCAGAAGTATTTTTATTACAAAAGCTGAATCAGATACTACAAATTTTAAATTTGTTCTTATGGTATTGATTATATACTTACGTTGGCAAAAGCAACGACTGAAACAACGACCCATCCGTAACCACCATCAGGCCATTGATGCTTCTCTCCTTTCTTCATCTCTTCTGTAACTAAAAAAAAGAAGTTACGTTAAAACAATATTTTCTAGGAAATGAAAAGAGATTTGGTAAAAGTGCTGAACTGCAAATGTAGGGCCTAAAAAGTACTCTAATGTTTTTAAAAATATTCTCAATTCGTTACCTAAATTTAGACCATTTAGGGCTTCCATTCTTTATACTTGGACCTTAAGGTCCTAGACGAAAAACTAAGGCCTCAAGGAGCCCTTATGATTAAACATAAATTAGTTAAGTTAAAAATTTCATTTAAATGAATAAACTTAAGTTCATTTTATTTTTACTTATTTATTAATTTTTTTTAAGTTTATTTAAATAAAATAATATCATTTGATTTATTTTTATTAAATATAAAATTGAAGTTAAATAAATTAAATTAAGCTTGCTATAATCATTAACACTACTCTAGTTAAAAGTAGACCCCTGTGAGAAGCAATAAAGGATCTTCTCCCCCCCCCCATGGGGCCCCTTCAGATGTAGGTTTGGGCTCTTTTAGGCCGAACCCTTCTCGGGGCTTTTTGGCTTAGTCAGTCACTGAATCCCGCCAAATACTGAAGACGGTCAAATACGAAGAAATAAGATTTTAGGTTTGGGGACCTCACAAAGAATTGAAAATGATTGTAAATTGATGGATGAAATACCTGAGTCCCTTCAAACACTTGAAATTCTTAAGTTCAAAAATTTTCAATCAATATCTTTTTCAAAAAGTCGAAGAATACGAAGTCCCAGCTTAGTTACTTGCTGGAGCGGAAGATTCGTAAAAATATTTCCACCCCAACTCTAAAACCACATAAAGCAACCCTAACTAGGTATATCAGGAAACCCCCTTATAGAAAAACATGAATAGAACCCAATTAAGTCTATTTACTTAGTTATTTTCTCATCAAACTGTGCAGAAACGCATAAATCAGATGTATTTCCACCTTGATTTTTCTAAAAAGGAACTAATTATTCTGAATAGAAAGTTGAATTTAATGTGATTTATTTTCCTTGAGTTAAAATATGTGAATTTTTTATTAATTTCTTTTGCCAAGACACTATTCATTATTTTATTAATGAATTCTAGTATTTCATCAAATCCATGAAGTTTCTTTCTCTCTGCGTATCAACAGTGAAATGTGTGGTTATGTGATACATCGCAAACTCCTCTAAAAGTTGACACAATATAATTGTGCGAGAGACACCTAGGAAGTGTAACAAGCAAAATGCAATGCTACATCTGGGAATTCAGGCTCTGTCGGCCCCTTGATGAGTTAGACGCAAAGAGACTAAAACTATTAGAGGGAGTACAGGACCCGTTTAACACAGTGATAAGGGGTCTGGAAGTGAGACAGTTTCCATAGGTGCCGTAACTGTACTTACCCCTACTATAGTAAAACAATAGTAAACAAAACATCTAAAAAAATAGTAAACAACATAAAAAATATTATAGAAAATAATAAGAAATGTAATAATGATGGTTGTAGGGATGTAAGCACTTCTAATAAATCTTTTTTACCGTAAATCATGACAAACCTACTTCTAGGAGATTTACTAATTTGGACAAAAATATAAATGTTATAAATAATAGAGTTACAGTGTTTCACCAAAATGTGCAGAGTGTGAAGCATAAACATACCAACTTAGAGATTTTGTTGAATGAATTCCAGTATAGTGTTTGCTGTTTCACCGAACATTGGTTGAAGATAGGTCAAGAAAGTTTATACTTATTTCCTACTTATAAACTGGGAAGTTGTTATTGTAGGAATAATAAAAATGGGGGAGGATCAATGATCTTAGTCAAAGATCATTTTGTAATAAAAGAACTAAGTGAAATCAAGTCAATGTCTAAAGAAAATATTATAGAAGTCCGCTCAATATCTGTAATGTATCCCATAAAACTCTCAGTCACTTGTGTGTACAGGCCTCCCGACCCTTCAAATTTTAATGAATTTTTATCATGTTTAGAAAGCATTTTTATTAAACTGTCTAATCTTAAAGATCCCCTAATTATTGTCGGGGATTTTAATATCAATACCTTAAATAAAAGGTCCCTAGAAACTAAACATTTTAAACATTTGCTTGATATTTTTAATTTAAAAATAACTGTTTCTGAACCAACTAGGATTTGCAATAATGGTTTAACAAAAACTTGTATTGATAATATTATTACTAATTTACATCCTGATTGGTTCAAAACTCAGGTTATTGATCATCATCAAAGTGATCATTACTCGCAATGCTTGACTCTCTTTAAAAAAATTGATAGGAGTAAAAATAACGTTATCACTACTATGAAAAGAAATTGCAATGAATCAAATGTATGCTTGATGCTGCATTCCCTTAGTCTGATAAACTGGGGGCCAATGTATCTGTCAAGCAGTATAAAATATAAATTTTCTATGTTTGTTAACACTTTTCAGTTGCATGCTGATGCGTTTTTGCCATGGGCGGTGAAACAAGTTGGGGGGAATAAAATAAAAAATACCACTCCCTGGTTCTCTGAAGAGCTTAAGCTATTGAGAGATAAATACAACTCTTACAAACAATTCCACAACTGTCTTAATCCGAATAATACAGATAAGTTTTTTACTAAAGAAAAACTAATTAATTTAAAGAATAGTTATTATAAAGCTCTGAAAAATGCAAAATTGAAGTATAATGATAAACTTATAGAAGAGGCTCCTAACAAAACCAAAAAAACTTGGCAAATCATACACTCATCCTTATGCACAAATCAAAAGGAAATAAGTCATTAACTTCAAGTTTGGATACCAACAAATTTAATAACTATTTTATATCTTCAGTCCATTCATTGATAGTCATATTAAGAAAAGTAATTTTACATTTAAGCATTACCTCAATAAGTTAGATAAACCTACTCTCAAGTTTAAACTTGAACATGTTAAAGTTGAAGAGGTTTATTCAACCATAATTAATCTAAAATCATCAAACAGTAACGACGCTTTCGGTATTAACTTTAATATTTTAAAAATTTTGCGGTTGAAATATCAGAGCCCTTAACCTTTCCTTATTAATGAATGTTTCTCAGAAGGTTATTTTCCGGATTGTCTGAAAATCGCTAGAGTGGTCCCTATCTATAAGAAAGGGGATAGAAACGATGAAGCAAACTATCGACCTATCTCACTCATTCCTTGTCTGGCAAAAGTTATTGAAATATTAGTAAAAGGACAAATAGTCAGATACTTTGAAAGTAATAATCTCTTCTACCACCATCAGTATGGCTACAGACAAGGAATGAGTAGCGTTAAAGCTGTCATCAATTTCATGAACATCTGTTTAGATAATTATGACTTAAATAAATTAGTACTAGCAAACTCTTTCGACCTGACAAAAGCTTTCGACACTCTCCTTATAGACATATTAATAGAAAAACTTAAATTTTACGGCTTTGACCAAACATCATTAAGGTTTATAAGATCTTACCTAGTAGACTGGTTTCAATTGTAGATTTGCCTATTCTAAGTCGTCTTTATTAAAAATACTACACGGAGTAAGACAAGGTTCGGTTTTTAGGCCCAATATTATTTTTAGTTTTTTATTAATGATTTGCCTGCAGCCACAAAGCACCTAGGTATATTCTCGTTTCTATTTGCAGATGATTACGGAGCCATTATAATCGCAAATTCAGAAGATGAGCTCAAACGAAATCAAGAGCTGTTAATTTTAACACTAGTTGACTGGTGCTGTGCTAACATGCTACAAATTAATGTCAATAAAACAGTTGAACTGCGGTTTAATATTAAAGCACCGTCCTTGGAGTCGTATAAATTCCTAGGTGTAAATTTTGATAATAAATTTTCTTGGCAAACTCATTTAGACAATTTAGGGAAAAAATTAAGAATAGGAGTTTATATGTTGAAAAAGACCAGCAAAACTATCAGTATTAGTTCTCTTAAAACTATATACTACGCTTATTTTTACTCTCATCTATCTTATGGTATTGAGCTTTGGGGAAATGCCCCTCATGTCGACTCTATATTCTTGATTAAAAAAAAGCTTTGGGTCATTTTTAACTTGCCAAGTAGAGAGTCTTGCTTTGCTTATTTCAAAGCAAATAAAATGTTTACTGTCTATTCATTGTACTGTTTCTTAGTGCTTAAACACATTCACTCTAACCGCACTAGCTATAAAACTGTTGGATCAAACCACCACTACAGCACAAGGCATGCTAACAGGTTGTTAAATTCGCGATGTAGGTTAAATATAACAATGAAGCAGAGCATTAAAGAAAACGGGTTGCGCCTTTACAATTTTTTACCTTCAATTGTCAAAGCACTGCATGAAAAGGATTTTAATTTCTTTGTCAAAAAAGTGCTTCTAGAGAATCCTCTTTACAGTTTTGAAGAGTTTTTTAGTTTAAAATTAGTCTAATAGTTTCCCACCTTAGTTATAATTTTGTGTAGTTATTATTTTTACCTCTATTTTTTTGGAATGACGCTTTGTTTTGTATTTATTATGTACATTTAACAAATATAATAATATTTATTTATTTATTTAGTCTCCCTAGAGAGAGACTAGATACTCCCCCGCCCCTCTACAACTCTTATTGTAGCATGCACTCTACTAACGGCGGACATTTTTCAGTGATGCCACATTAAACCACTTTATTCAAAACTAACAATTAAAGAATACATGCAATAGATAATAATTAAAACTTATTTTAAATTCATTTTACTTGATTTAAAACAAAATAGTTGAAAAATAATGTAATATTTACGTGAAATTGTAATTATTAGGAAAAATAAATAAATGACGTCACCAATGTACAGTTACGGCACCTAGCTACCCAAGGAATGATAGGAGCTGTTGTATCCTCCCTCTAATAATTTTAGTCTCTTTGGTTAGACGTAACGAAACAGAGTGGGACATGACATTATGCCGAGCCATCAATGATGACGAATGTCGAATGTCGAATGTCGAATGATGGAACAGTTTCTTATGTTACATTTCCTAGGTGTCTCTCGCACAATTATATTGTGCCAACTATTCATGTTTTGCAAAACTCGGTAGTATCAAATGATATATCCTCTAAAAGTAATGTAAAAACATATTGCCTGGAAAAATAACTGAAGTACAAGCTCTCGAAACTGGAGCTATAAATATCGTGTTTATTTATAACTATTACGCAACATCTTATATCTCAGATGGCAAAATCCACATTTAAATTTGTATCTATGATAACTATAGGTATAATTTAACCCCACCTCAAGGCATCTAATCAAGAAATTTAAAACTATTAGGCTGTATAATTATTCTCCGAAGAAGGAAGATAATAAATATTAACAGGTTATAAGATGTCGGACACTTCAAACATTTTAATCACTATGTTAAACAGATATACTTTATTTCTTATAAGAGAACATCATCTATTCGTTGTTATCTGCTAGAAAGTGGTTTAAGGTTTTTTGAAAACTTAAATATCAAATAATTTAAATATGAAACAATTTTTCACAACAATGACCGTTTTAGCGGATTTTCAAAGAAAAAATGAGCTGTTACGGTTATTCTTGATATTCATTTTGAGTTTCAAATTTTGTAGTAATTTGGTCAAAATGTTAAGAATAAGGATATTTTCAAGTTTGAATTCATACTTTTAAATAAGGCGGCAACGTCGTAGCTGTCATTGGTTCTTTGATGTCACGTAATTCTCGTGAAATCACGTTTCTCAACGAGATGACGCCGAATGTCGTTTCTTTTCAACAGGTGTCTCCGGGACTCGGTTTCGACCGGGGCCTCGGGCCCAAATTTAACGTTATGTTTGATTTTAATTCCTTTTATCGATTGGTAAAAGTATTATGAGATTGTGGTTTAAGACCCCGCAAGGATGTTTTAGTTTATTGTAGGAAATTAGATTATTGTTTACTTTTTGGATTAATTTAACACCGTTTGGAACCCTTCATGGAAGGGTTTTTTTGGTACGCCTTGAGTAAAATGTGAGTTCTCTGTCTTTATTGGTCCTAAGAAGTAAAGTCATGTGTGACCCCCTGCTTCACTAGTTTGCCACCACCAGCCATCATTAGTTTAAGTTTTAAGGATTATTAATAATCATAATATAAAATATAAATGCGGTTAAGTAGATCTAATATAAGATCAAATGTAAGGTATGTTCTAATTTTATGTGAAATAAATGTAATGTCTTAGATAAGGACTTTGGATAAAGCCCATTTAACAGCTCATAGAGTTTTCATAATAAATGCTTATCTGCCATTTCACTTAATTATAATGATACTAAAAGAATTAGTGCTTATTTATTGACTTCTAAGTTAAGATTACCTGACCTAGATGTGATGTACTTTTTAGAGATCTTTGGGGATTGGTTCTTGCCCTAAATTGAATTCTTTTCAAAGAAACTGGCGCCCTATTCATATGGTATCTGAGAAGGTACCCATTACTTAAGTCTGTGAAGTCCTGGAGGACTCTGTCTGTTATCATTTATTGGTTGAATTTGAGAGGGTTAAGCCCTAGATAGATGAGCCACCCCTACTACCGATCTGAGTGGGCATTGTTCAGTTTTTACTGTAACAAACAGCATCTATTCGTAGTTATCTGCTAGAAAGTGGTTAAGGTTCTTTGAAAACATATAAATCAAATAATTTAAATATGAAACAATTTTTCACAACAATGACCGTTTCAGCGGATTTTCAAAGAAAAAATGAGCTTATGATGCTTCCTCTTAAGAATGGTACACGTATGACCGCTAGACTTGGCGGGGGCACTGCCGTGCCCCTAGATGAATAACTATTATTCTGTACTAAAGATTTGTTTTTTATAATAACTTGAGGTAACAAGGTTATATTTTGGATGTTTCAAGATTCAACTGATAGGGCCTCTTTGTATATCTTTATTGCCCCAGGTCTCTGTTATAAATAATGTAGTGTTGACAAACAAATCAAAATTTACCCATTAAGAAAACTAGCTGCAGTAATATATAAGCATATTCTTCCCACATACTTATCAACTTGTCTTTAAAAGCGCATAACCCATAATAATGCCAAGAGTATTTTATATAATAATTTATTAGCTTGCATCCAATCCACATATTTAAATTTTACTATTATATCTTTTTATATACTTCATTTCATTGATTATGAAGAAAAGTTTTTTTGTTTTTTTTAAAGGCCAAATAAAACTCGGTAGTATCAAGTTATATGTTATATTATATATATATATATATAATATATATATATATATATATATATTATATATATTATAATATATATATATATATATATATAATATATAATATATAACATATATACATATATATATATATACATATATATATATATATATATATATAATATTATATATATATTATAAATATATATATATATATACTATGTGGGTGTAAGTAATATTCTACCTCTGGGGATTGAAGTATTCGATGGGATAGAATTTTAACCCATAAAAGGTTAAAATATTTTATTGGTTATGAAACTTGAGTCAAATAAGTTAATATTTCCAAAACTATGTTAAATTTTGCCCAAGTACATTATAAAATTAAACCCCACATGCAAACGATTGAGCTGTGACGTCATAGCGACCATTCTAACTCTTCCAATATTAGTTTAAAAGTTGTCATTAAGTTTGACATCAATAAACTAAACTTGAAATAAAATATTGTTTCTCATAAGATTAGTATTAACAAACGCTTATATTTTTGTAACAAGTTCTTGTAACAAAAATGTATTGATTGATGTAATTTGTGCCTCTTAATTTTTATTTCATTTACTTATTTTTTTTTTGGAATGAATTCTGGTTATTTTTTCGGGTGTGAGGGGGTTTGTTTGTAGGGGTCTTATCAAGCCCTGACATACCCCTTTGTAAGGGCTTGATCATGAATCCCGTGATCAACGTTTCTTTTAAAAAGCTTAAATCAATAGTGCAAAATCAGTTGCAAATACTTCAATATAGCATCAATTGCAATCATATCCATTACAGATGATGTTTTTACGTTTGCAAAAACCCATTAAAGATAAAATTATTAAACCTAATTAATATATATATATATAATATATATATATTATATTATATATATATTATATATATATGTCAACTTGCATTAAATAATATAAAATATCCACTTACCCATTTTTATTGTTTAATAATTAGAAGAGCCTTGACAACACTTTATCACCAGTAGTCCATTTAAAATTATTTGAACACTCATGCAACTTCATATGTAGATATCAATTAAATGATAACAGTAGTTTTTATTATCACGGTAAGTTTGTCAATAAATCTTTATACAATCATTCATCATTAAGCTTTAATAAAAATATATTAATTTCAAACAAAAAATTTTTTGATTGGTGAAAAATTTTGTTTTTAATTTATGCAGAAAAAAGATCTATATACTGGTATTTTCCTATTTATGTCAGCTTATATAGAGGAGTAGATAAGGAGGGGAATTCCTTGGTCAATTTTCTTTGATTTTTAAAACCTGCTTTTCCATTATAATTCGTCAGTTCGACAACTACGAATTACGGTTATGCTAAACCTGCAATAGGGCACTCCATAAATTTATATAAAGTAGTATACGCCACTGTGTTTATATGTATTTAAATAAATATAAATAGACAGACAAACACACACACACACACACACCACACCACACATATTATAATAATATATATATAATATATAATATTATATATATTTATTTATTTATTTATTTATCTATTTATATACGTAATGTCCTATAATACATTTTGATCGCAATGTACCGCTGGGAATAAAACGAATGTATACTATGCATGGTGTTGTAGTATTCATTTAACGAATTGTATATTTGTGAGGACGAGCAAAGCGAGTCCGTAGTAGGGAGGACGAGGGTAGCAAATACCATGTAATGAGGAAAAGTTCCGAGGTACCCCGTACCCCATATTTTAAATGATTTCTCTTAAGGACAGCTATGATCTTATTAACGTCATAGCTTAAAATTGAGGAAAATACCAATTTTTAAAATTTATTTTTAAATGCAAAATGGTTTGAGAATATTAAATATTATTAAAATTTCCAGGTCGGCTCTCACGTCTCTTATATAGTTACATGTAATGATAGTTTTACACACCTATTCAAAGTAATTACATAGTATAGTGTATTGAACTTGTTCAAATTTATCAACCTCACCCTTCCCTCAAACCCTCTGTTATAATATATACAATAACATAAGTGTAGTTTGCGTGTTCTCTCAACCATAATACATAGTTTTACCAAGCACAGATATATTTGTGTTTATATTTATATAATCATGATAGTGTATTACACATGTAATATAATACATAGGTTGTTGACGTCACTGTCAACAACCTATATCCTGCGAATGCCGCAGGGACCCGAAGCGGCAAGAGGCATGAGACTTCTTGTTATAAAAGTTTCTAGATTTATATTTAAGCCTGATATCAAGTAGGTCGCCAGCGTTACAATTATTTTCAAAATATGATTAGGAAAGCTGGAATAAAATTGCTTAGAAATGATTTTACATACAATAATGAAATTCATAAAATAACTCTATTGTTTGATATATTAAAATACTAAATATGTAATCAAGGTTTCTTTTTCACAAGTTTCACCGGGGGAGATCTCAGAATTATTAGGGAGTTTGCACATTTGCATGACGCGGGTGAGGGGGGGGTTTCAAAAGAGTTGTTTAATGTTACAGCTCAGACAAAGAGAAAGGTTTAAATTTCTCCCTACATAAATCAAATCAGGTAAAACCTAAAATTTTAATTTATAAATTAGTTTTTAAAAAATCGGGTACAGGCTACCTAGGAACTTTTCCTCATCACATCGGGTTCGCTACGCTCATCCTCCCTGCTTCAGAATCGCTTCGCTCGTCCTCAGAAATACAGTTCGCCAAACAACCTTGGACTCGCTTCGCTCGTCTTATTTCAGCGGTCACCCATACAGCACTGACCACGCTTATGCTCCTTAATTTTATGATCAACAAAAATCATAGATATACTTATTGATTGAAACGAAACTTAGTGTACTTATTTATTACGTAATAATATACACTTGTACACATTCAACTCATATATAATTTCCCATTTTTTACAATATTGAAAAACGTACTCAAGTCATCAATAAAATTGAACTTAGTGCTGATAATGGGATGAAACTAGCATATGTAAGTCTTATACAAAGTCATGCGTGCTAAATCTCAAACCGATCGCATCATTTTATTTTTTTTGAAATTTTTGCTGAGTCATTATTGCGGGTCAATGACGTCATAAAAAATATTTTCCGAATAGCACAACTACAGCGGTAGTCTGATTTTCGCAAAATTTCAACTCTCTAGCATAAATACACTGGGCCCTACAATGATAACAGACACACACACCACATACAGACAGACAAACTTTGTAAAAAACCACTCAGGAGCCTTAAAAACACAATAAACGGATAATTCCGTTTCACTCATCTTCCTGATTTTTTTACAAACACAACTTTTCCTACTATACCACGTAAGAGGGAACGTAAAATATTGACTAAATTTTTTTTTTATTTAGTTATGTATTTTTTAATATTTAAAATTGCACATAACTAACACAATAATAATTTCTAATAATATAATGAAGTATTTGTACCAACATAAAATCCAGTACAAATAAAGGTGAAACAAGGTCCCTAGACTTTTGAAACGGTCCTGCTCCCAGCAAATTGACTCTTGCGTCTTCATCATTTTATTTTGTCATTATTACCCAAATATATGAATTTTCTACTACTTTTGTAATTTTAAAACGTTATATATAGGATACCGTTACATTACCATATTAGGAAACCACACTGAATCTTAAAAAATTGATACTAATACCCTATATTCGCGGCAATTTTTTATTTAGTATATTTATTATAGATTTGTCAATTTATCTCATAGAAAAAACAGTTAAACCAAAAGTTATATATAAAATATATTAATATATATATAAATATATAAATATATATATATATATATATATATTAAATAACCATTTATTTGCTATCTTTACAATTACTCACATATTACAAAAATTTAAAATATTTATATAAATAAGCAATTCGGCAATGAGCCGGTACCTCTTTTTGAGTAAATTATAATATATTATATATATATAATTATATATAATATATAATAATATATATATAATTATAGTGTGTGTGTGTGGGATGATTATATATATATTTTTAATATTACAGTCGATTCAATTTGGTTTCCAAAATAGGCAATGTTACGGTATTCTACAACTTAAATTTTTAAATTTACTAAAGAAAATTAACATATTTGGGTAATAAGTGCCAAAATAATAATGGTAAATTTGAATTTTGATCTGGTTGAGACACATATTAATTTTAGGGGGCTATTTTTTCAACCCAGAGGAGGGATCAATTTAATTTTCCCTAAATAAGACAAATCGCAGCTCAATCGAAACAATCTATGTAATCAAATATAAATATAAAGATAAATAGAAACGACGACTTTTTATTTATTTCAAAACTAAATTAATTCGTAATTTTAAAATTTCTAGCTAACATAGAATCAATGACATAGTTATGTAATAATTATCGTGCGTGACCGTGATCTATAATAGTGCCAAATTTAATTTGGTACTGATACTAGGAGCAGCATTGAAAAACAGAACTTCTCAAACCACACAGCACAACAGCAGTAGAGTTTCTGTACACCATTTCAAGTCTCTCTCTCAAATAGGGCCGTAAAGATTGAGGAAAGTTACAAAAAGACACTTGAAGGGCATCTTACAAGCAATGTTATCGAATTAAATTTTAACGGAAATATCCAAGAATATTCGTATCACTTGAGATTAAGTAAGACTTATACTTATGACATTAACATAGTTATAAAACATGCTTAATCTTAAGTAATTCTCTTGAATACTGCCCTTAAAACTATCATACTTTTACAATTGTTACCTCATAGGCGAATATCTAATTCAAAATACTAGTTACAATTTGGTTAAACATTCATTAGTCACAACTTCCAATTGTTAAATTACTAATTTTAAAACTTTTTTTGTAAAAATATTTAGTCACATAAAATATTGGAACCGGCATAAAACTCGTATTCGTCAAGTTGGCAAATGGAACGGATGTAAGCGGACACGACCGTCTCAACTCTGACTGGGCACTAAACTCAGCTCCCCAGATGAATCGAGAGATGAAGGCCGACGGCCTGTTGGTTTGTGTATTTATAAATCTAAGACTTAAATTATATATCGAACGATAAATCGAAGATAGCAATACATTACTTCAAAGTAGAACAGGCAATCAAGTCGTTTTTAGCAAGTAGCTTATTAATATAATTTTAATTAAGAGTAAAAAAACAGACGGTTGTAAATATTTAAACCTTGGGCGAAAGCAGCTGTCAAACGTCACGATATGAATTAAATCCCCACTTACAAACGAAATAGTTAGTAAAAACTCGCAAGCCTTCAAAAATACTTCATACAAGGAAATAAAGTAGATTTAGCGGTGTTATTGTTACCGCTAAACCAATCTAACAAATCTATTACAGTTGACAATGGTTTAGCAACATTGCTGCAGAAACAATGCAACATTGCTACAGAAACAATAGAACATTGCTACAGAAACAATGCAACATTGCTTCATAAACAATGCAACATTGCTACAGAAACAATGCAACATTGATATCTGTATCAATGTTGCATTGTTACAACAATGCAAAATTACAAATAAAAATTATTAACAGTTTTTAATACTCCACTACTTTTATCTATAAAATATTTCAAAATATTATAGAAAAACACAGATTTTTTCGCGGCTCTGTTTTGCTATTACATATTTTAAACTACGAGATATTATTTTATGTTAAATGGGTGAAAGGAACCACTAGTGCCATCAACTTCTTAAGAAATAATTCAAGTCTAGAGCCTTCTTCAGCCACTAATGGTAGTTGAAGTCTTGCATCAATTATACTTGGTTTTAACATCTTATAACTTTTCAACCACTAATACTCAGATATTTAGCAAAAATGTTTCTTTTACGATTTTTGGAATTTACTCTGAATCTAATGAGTTTCTTTCTATATATTCCTCTCTTATAAATAGTTTTGTAAGCAATAAAGGGAGGAGCCATTAAAGTGAATGAGCAACTTAGGGAGGACCTGACATCTCCCCTCTGGTATCATCCAAACCGGCTCCATGTCATCCATTTTCTTTATTGAATTTCAAAACTGAAATTGAAGTAGCATATTGAGGAATCAAATCAAAAGATTCGTTCAAAGGGTTCGTTTCGCAACTTCGAGCCCGTTTATTGATGTAAACAATGGACATTTAAAACCGAACCCTAATTTTCAGGCCTAAATCCTCAGCATTGTGAACGCTTTGGCGCCAGGTGGGGGACGGTAAGGATTATAGACGAAGAATATAGGATTCAATATTCAATTCTGACCAACTATTTAAAAGAAGCGCATAGATGAAAGTTAAATGGTTTTATTTCTGTAGTAAATATTTCTATTTCTAAGAGCACTATACAAGACCATTGAGTAATACTAAACAATTTGTCTAATAAAAACAGTATTTTTTCGGAAACTTTTCGTGAACATTTGTTTTGTATTTTTTTTGAAGAGCACAATATCATATAAACGATCTTCCCCGGCTTAAAGGTCTATGATATGGAAAATAAGTGTTCCCCCAAGTGTAATTTTCTTTGAGGGACTTGAAATCCGGTTCAAGCATATACCTTTACGTAATAAATAAGTACACAAATACAATCGTTATAATACAACAAGTATCTCCATGATTTTTGGCATATCGTAAAAGTTAAGCAGCATTGAGCGTGGTCAGTGCTGTATGGAGGAAAATAGATTCCTCCATTCCTGACATAATAATAATTCTTACTCAGTCTTCAGTAAAACAGATAAAATAATGCCATTTATTTGTAAAATTAGTTAAACAAGTCACCAGAAAAGTAAACCACCTTTTTTACATTGAAAGTGAAAAAAGGTACGGGGTACCTCGGAACTTTTCCTCATTACATCGGATTCGCTATGCTCATCCTCCCTACTTCGGACTCGCTTCGCTCGTTCTCAGAAGTCGTTAAACTTATACTACAACACGTCTTCAGACTACCTTTGCTAGTCCTCAGATATTAAATACATCCGTTTCATTCTCAGCGATCACCCATACAGCACTGACCACGCTCAATGCTGCTTAACTTTTACGATATACCAAAAATTATGGATATACTTCTTGTAACAAAGCATGGTGTAATAATTTATTACGTATATAGTTAGCTTGAACCAAATTTCAACTCAATTAAATCATTTTCCGATTTTTAATTTTTTTTAAAGACGTAAACAAGTCATTCGATTACAATTTAAATAATGCAGAGATTAAGATGAAATTTAGCAGATATATTAGTCTTGTACATGGCTACATGCGTGTCAAACTTTCAATCGGATCCCATCATTTTTCCGTGTTTTATGATTTATCAAAAAAAATTCAGAGTCATCATTGCGGGTTAATAGTGTAATAACAATTATTTTCCGAATAGCACAACTACAGCGGTAGACTGTTTGTTGAATAAAGTTTCAACTCTCTAGCATAAATACACTGGACCTGCGATAACACACACACATACAGACATACAACTTAGCAAAAACCACTCAGGAGGCTTTAAAAACACCTAAAACGGATAATTCTGGTGACATCCTGGTTTTGTATTTCTTTTGCAAACACAATACTTTTCCCATATACCGGTGGTATAAATAAGGGAAAGTAAAAAAAATAGATAATAACGCTGAAGTTTGACGGAGGTTAAAAATAAAATCATTCTGTATTGTCGAGAGATTTTATCGAGAGTTCCACAAGGATATTAGGTAGGGCCTGTTATCATTTTGACAGTTCCTCGGGTCATTTAGAATCAATGTGACAATGATACAACTTTATGAGAAACTTAATATTAGTCAATATTTTAAGATAGTTTTATCTATATTCTAGGCTAACAGAAAATATTAAATCTAACGCATATTTCTCTATATTCATAAAGAACAACTGCCAAATATTATACAGAGCTTCCACATCGTATCTCAAACCGGATAAATACCTGCAAGTAGTAAAGAATTTTCAACTGGTTATATAAAGTAATTTCTCGAGAACTGAACCAGCCACAAATGTCGTTGGGATTTTGTTAGACCTAAAATACCGGTACCCAATGTAATCCCATGAAATTTAAACATGTTTTTGTAAATCTGGATTTTGGACAAATGTTAAAATGATTGCTATTTTGAGACGTCATGTTTGATAGCTACCAAATCTCTGTTATCAGTTCCTGATAACTGATAGTAACCGATCAGCTTGAACTACTGATGAAAGTAGTTTTCGCACTATTTTAAGGATCATATGATCGGTTTAGCCGCTGGTCCTGTAACGAATCAGTCTATATATGCATCCCTGATCTCTACGTCCATTATATCCACCAATACATACAAGTATATTTTTTCGATTTTTGAAACTTTACGGAACTGAAACGTGGATATTTTTTTTTAAAAAAAGATTGAATCATGTTTTGAATAAATATGCTTCCTCTTCTATTAGAATAGGAAGAAAACAATTAACTTGTCAGCACATTGTAATAATACTAATACTAATAATACTAAAAATACTAATGCTAATAATACTAATAAATAGATAAATGTTTATTTATAGATTGCACATGTTAAATTTTACATAAAAAATAACAATACATATCTACAATAGGATATATTCTATTTTAAATAGATCTTCCATATATTCCTTTTAATAAATAAACTAGACATTAATAAACTATTAAAAAAAAACTTAAATAAATATAATGGCTTAGGTCGATCACTTTTTTTTTAAATTATTTTTAAGCTATTAATCTTATTTTAAAAAGAGAGAGAAAACAAATGTTTTTATTTAAAAAAAAAGCAAAATTAAGCAAATTTTCAGCAAGGCATGTGATATGAAAAAAGAAAAAAAACTTGTATATATCTTATTATAGATAATGAGCAATAATTCTGAAAAAAATAATTTTAAAAAAACACTAAATATTTAAAAGTCAAGCTAAAAAAACAACCATACATCCTTTAAATATAAATAAATAATAAGAATTATTATATTATATACATCCTGTTAAAAGTAAAGGAAACAAAAATTAAATTGAATAAATAAAAAAATTACAAACATAGTAAGGCATTATTAGTTAAAATTTATCCATTTATTTAAATGGTTAAGTATGTTTAGTACTTTCAGTATTAAATACTATTTAGTTTCATCATTAGAAATTTCAAGGGAGAAACAGTTCTAAGCCTGAAATCAGTAAAAGAAATGTATTTCTTCAATTACCAAAATAGATATAACCAATTGAAAGATCAACATGTTTCACAAAGTCACACCCACCCTAAGCAATCGAAAAAATAATTAAATAAAAAATACATATAAGTTAATGCCATTTGTTATGACAAATTAAGAAGGAAGCAAAAAGTAAGTCAATAAATATAAATAAACTAAAAATTAATTACCAAGAGTTATATGTGAGATCATAAACCATACATTTTTAAATATGAAGATTTAATAATAATAACTAATACATAATACATACTATACTAATAATACTAATACTAATAATACTAATACTAATATAATACTAATAATATAATACTAATATATATATAATAATACAATAATATAATACTAATAATACTAATACTAATACTAAATAACTAATACTAATAATATAATACTAATTACTAATAATAATAATAATATATAAATAATACTAATATAATAATACTAATACTAAATACTAATAATAATAATACTAAATAATATTAATAATACTAATACTAATAATACTAATATTAATACTAATAATACCTGTAGCTGATAAAATAATTTGTGGTAGCAATTATTATATCAGCTACAGGTTATACCTAATACACTTCATACAGTTTGCATAAATTAGATATAAGCCCTTCATATATACAAAACTTTACAGAAAGCTTCCATCATCAATACATGCCACATTGTCCGACAATTTCTATCGACTGACCTAGTGACTTAAGACGGAAAATAAACAAAATAAAAGATGTTTGACTTGGCTTTGCCCTTCAATTTATCTATTTTTTAGCCAGTATTTTTTTTACTGAGATAGAGAAAATCTAAAAACAAATAATACTAATAATATTTAATACTAATAATAATTTGTTTAAGGATATACTTACTCTTAATAATTTTAAAATTATGTTAACATATTGAGTAATTTATGATTTACAATACAAACATCACAAAAAAAACGTCCAACAATTTAGCAAATCTTTAAATTTGCCGTCCTCTTTCACTTGCGTAGCTATAGTTAGGGGACGCTTATAAATTTTTAAAAAAAAATGAAATTCAGACAATCGTTTTAATAAAATTAATTTTAAAAAACTGCAGTAATAATTTGCAAAATTTTTAGAAGATATTTATAAAAATGTATTCAGTTATCCGTACATGGATTCGAAATTTAAAAAGTTCTGTATCTTCAAATTCTATTTATCATAAAAACAATAAAGAATTTTGTTGAAATCTGAAAGAAAACTGGAGCGAGGCATACCGTTCTGATATCGAGATGAAACTGAATGGATTCAGAGACAAGAAAGGTTTCATTCTGGAAGGTTAGTAACCAACATGTTTTTTCAGAGGGGTATCGTATTGATTCGACTTCATACGACGTAGTTGAACCCGCCTTAAGTATTACCTAAATACTTTGAGACTTCATCTTTAGATTAAAAACAAGTACCAATTGAAAATATTAATACGCTTTAAATAATTGAAGAGATTATTAGCAATAAAAAAAAAATTAAGTTGCAAATTTTAATTGGTAATTTTATACTTGTTGCTTTTGTCAAAAGGTATTTTCTATTTATTTTCTACGTTAAAAAGAAGTACGTATGTTACTGCCATTTAGTAATAATCACGTGCGCAGATAAATTCCATTTACATATTTCATTATAAATTATCCGGATGGTATACGTTCTTCAAATCGGATGCCGAATGCCAAGTAAATAGATCAAATCTACTGGAAGTGAGGAGATTGGATCCTGATTCGGCATTACGATGTGAAAATCATATGAGACGAACTGATTTACAGATTATTTAAGAGTTATAATGAATATACTTACATGGTTTTAAAATAGCACTATAAACCGCACGGGGAAGATCACACTACTCATTAGAGATGCTTCTAAAACCAACTAATATATTTTGGAATATGTAAAAATGATTTGAACCAAAGCTGAATGAGTCTGTTATCAATATATAGAGATAACTCGCCAGTACTTATATCTTCATATTACCTACTTGACAAATTTTAATAATATGATACAACAGTTTATGTTTACATTAGCTAACGTATGCACAGAGACGAGTATTACCACAATAATATTTATCTCAAATGTTAAGATTCATTGTTTCTCTGCTACAGGCACCTCCGGACATGCACCTTGTCCATGGTACAGACTCCTTCGTAGGTGCAACAAGCACCTGGCTTTTGCACTACAAGTACTACTGTAGGTAAACCTTGTTTATACTACAGGCACCTCTGTCGGTACAACAAGCACCTTTCCTATACTATAATTACCTCTATAGGTGCAACAAGCACCTTTTCTATACTACATATACCTCTATAAGTGCAACAAGCACCTTTTCTATACTACATATACCTCTATATGCAACAAGCACCTTTTCTATACTATACCTCTCAACAAGCTATGTATGCAACAAGCATACTACTAATACCTCTATAGTGCAACAAGCACCTTTTCTATACTACATATACCTCTATAGGTGCAACAGTGTACTAAATATACCTCTATAAGTGCAACAAGCACCTTTTCTATACTAAATATACCTCTATAGATGCAACAAGCACCTTTTCTATGCTACATATACCTCTATAGGTGCAACAAGCACATTTTCTATACTACATATACCTCTATAGTGCTATAGGTGCAACAAGCACTTTTCTATGCTACATATACCTCTATAGGTGCAACAAGCACCTTTTCTATCCTACATATACCTCTACAGGTGCAACAAGCACCTTTTCTATAATCTTACTTACGCTACAAGTACTACTGTAGGTAAACCTTGTTTATACTACAGGCACCTCCGTCGGTACAACAAGCATCTTACCTAATTCAAATAAAATCTCTGTAGTGTCTGAATAAAATCTTTGTTTAATTCCTCTTTTCTTATGTATTCAAAACAAAAAGTATCGGACAATTTTAATATTAATCCATTATCCATGTTATGAATTTTAGTACTTTAGTACTAAATTGAGTACAGTATAAAATTCAGTAGTAAAAATTTTAGTACTCTTTGAATTTTAGTACTTTTGTTTTTTATAGCAGAATAAACTATTTTTATTTATTTATTTTATCTTTAGAGCAGTGATAGGGCTCTACTTGACCTAACTACAGTGGGTAAAAACGTGCTTCTAAAAATACAATTATTTTCTACGAGCAATATAAATCTCAATCGATATGATTATGAAATCCCGTGACTAAAAATCATTCATTGGTCAGAATCAAGCACTCTTAGTTCTTAACTTAATAATTATTCATTAAAATTAATTTTAATATAATGAAAACATATTAATAATATCAGCATACACAGACAGGCATACTACGCGTACAATCACACGAGATGAGTGTTAATAGAATAGTGATAAGATAAATGTAATAATATAGTGACAAGGTCATCAACAATTTTTATGATTATAGGATTATTGATTTTCATAATTTATTGATAATTATAAATCAAAAGGAGCAATTACTGCTGAGAGGTGCAATAATAATGTAAAACAGCTCTTTGTTTCAGTATAATTTAAAGCATAGAGATATATACTAGAGGGAGCATAGCCTATCTTAATACATTGAGAGGCCTGAAACATTTTTAGTGGGGCTCTCAGGGGCTCTGTGTAACCTCATTGAAACCTCCTCCAAGAGGGAGTTAAGGTTATAATTAATCAATTGTTTTGGGCTTCCCACAGATTGTTTGTGTTGTAATTTGTATTTTAAACATTCTACTATATAATTTACTGCTTTTTGTTCTGTTTATTTGATGATATTGGTAATCGAATGTGGTCAGTTTACTTTTTCGATGTTTCAAAATTCATCCAATAGGGCCCCTCTAGTAATATATCTCTATGATTTAAAGTAATGCATAAACCAAGTACGGAAACAAAAGCGGTTTCTGTCAGACCCAGGTCTGACAGAAACCGCGTTTGTTTCCGTTGAACAGAATGTGAACTACATGCCAGCATGTAGTTCACATTCTGTCCAGCAGAAAATTAACATTAATGTGCTATCAATATAATAATTTTTACTTACATATAAGGCGTATTAAACGCATAAAGAGAATAATCATGATTTAAAAGATTAATAAAAAAAGTAATGGAAACTTATTGTTAAAAAAAATGAAATGAAGCAAATTAAATCATACAATCATTTAAATTGTAAAACATTCTAAAAAACAAACAAAAATATAAAAATTTACCAACTAACAAGAAAGAGTAAACAAAAAAATATAAAATAATGAATGTTTGTAACAAGGGAAAAATTATGCTTAAATTATTTTCCAAAAAACAATAATCATAGGTGAATAGCTATTCTTAATAACAAAAAAGAGGAAAAGACTAGAAATATAAGTGGAAAACTATTAAAAACTAACATTCAATACTTATGTAATTAGAATAAAGAAAAAAACATAATAATGATATATCCTTAGTTAATTTTAACCTAATTAACATAAGTAAGGTATATTTATATTAAGATTAGTAAAAAATAAATAGGTTGACAATAAAAACAATTAAATGAAAACTTCTTTACTAGAAGCATACTTCTTTAACTGTGGCAAGGATACATTAAATATATCAAATTCAGAGATTTTGTTAGCAAGTCTCTGTATTCTAGGGATTACCCCAGTAAATGTAAACAAACTATTTACGGTACTTAAAATTTTTGTTTTTATTGCATTTATTTGTACAATTTAGTATAAAATGTTAATAATTTGTGTAATAAATACGTTTTGTCACATCCAATAGTGGTTTAAGTGCGAATTTTTAAACACTAGGGATGTTTAAATTACTTAAAACGAACGGCTAATTAAACTTTTCTTAGGGTGCACTACTTAACTTTGTACATTTTTGGGGGTGATATTTGTTTTTCCCCTTCAAATTTTAATTATTATTAGTAATTTAACAACTTTAACCAAAAATTTTTAAATATAATAAAAGCATTCGTAATTTTAAGTTATATTTAAGGCAATACATTGTCGTCTGGATGTTCTTCAAAATTTGAATAAAAACATGTGGTTTACCTTTACTATAGTTTGTCTTTTTCTTTACTAATTCTTTTAACAATTATTTTACAGAATTTAATACAAAATCAATAAACTATCACTTACATATTAAATTAAGCAAACAAGATAAACAGTAAAACTCACCTAATGTTATCAGGGTTGCCAATAAAACTAAGTAAAAGAACGTAAATCCTAAGAGACGCATGCGCAGTTATTTCAATTTTAGATATTTTTTATTTTTGAGACAGCTATCAGCTGATCACGCATGTCTGATGTTTTTACGCAGGTTAGTATAGGAGTTTCCATAGATGGTTTATGTATTACTTTAGTATAATTGGAGCAGAATAACCAAGTTCTGAAAGCCAACGCTCCTGCTCGTAATACCAAAATTTATACTGACATCAGAGACGTAGCTGGTGTTTTAGGGTTGGTGAAATTTTTTGGGGGCATCAAACCGCCTTCCCTCTCAGAAAAATGTCATAAAATTGTGGTTTTATTTTAAATAGTTAATAATATTTATGGTATTAGAATAAGAAATAGTTGATTATTACCTAACCAATAGGCAACCAGTGCTCTATTTCTTGTACTTCCAAAAAGTGCAGGTATATTTTAACAAATCTAGACAAGCAAGCCTTGATTTTACTGTCATCATGCTATTCCAAACTTTATATGGGTCTGACTGATTGTGAAAAACTGGGAGTAACTCTTGCCCTCCCTTCGCGAAACTCTATGTATCCATTCTCTTTAAACAATAAGGCAGAGGCAGACATATCATCAAAACAGAATATTGCTTAGCCGACACACCTACTTTTCAAGGAATATCGTCTAAAATGGATATTGTTTTGTCAATGTCCCTATTCTCAAAAGGAATATTGTCTAAACGTTGTTGGTAACTAGTGTATGAGAACCAGAGACACTATATATAGTGTCTCTGGTTCTCATACAATTAACTTAACTTGGTAATTTATAAATAACCAAGTTAAGTTAATTAAACAGTAACATTACTTAACTGAACCTTAACAGATGAGGACATGTGAAATTGTTTTATAATCAATCATAAACGTCAAACCTCCTTGTTTACTTTAATATAGTAAACAAAATTCTTAACAGAGTTATAAAATTGTTAATTATTTTGTGTATTTTTTTGAAGATATGTCTAAAATAAGTAAACGACCCAGCCCAACTGCAAGAAAGAAATCAGTCTCGAAAATTACCGTCTATGAAGAGAATGTTGTACCGTGGCCTGAATGGTCAGACGATTTCGTAAATTCTATTATTTGGGATCCTCATGCAGTATATGTACCTCCACCACAAATAAAAAGTAATGCTAAAGGAACCGCTAAAGAAACTGCTAAAGGCACTAATAAAGGCACTTATAAAGGAACTGCTAAAGGCACTGCTAAAGGCACTGCTAAAGGCACTGCCAAAGGCACTAATAAAGACCCTGTTAAAGGAGAACCCGCAACAGCAAAGACGGCTCTTAATACAAAATCCATGCTAAGTTTTAAATCCGAAATAGAGAGAGAAGAGTCCTCTTACGAAGACGGCTTTGTTAGAGCGAATAAAATAGGTAATTTTGAAGTCGACAAATGGGAGAAATATATTAAAATAAATGGTATGCAACCGCTTCTCATAGGTGAATATGACGAGTTACCGCTGGATTTAGTAGCGACTAATGAATATGTTTTGAAAGACGAATTACTTAAGGAGATAATTGAAGGTATTTCGTGTTTATATGTTGCATCACTAGACCGTCCTTTCACCAGCGAATTTCCTGATGTGAATTTCGTACCGGTTGCACAACCATGGAAACCATGGCATCACGTCTACGCCATGAGTATGGTAGGTGATGGTGGTCCTCACAGTCCTGCTTATAATAAGTATGGAAGGTATGCCGTAAGGTTGTATTTCTTCGGAAAATGGAGAAGAATAGATGTTGATGACACAATTCCAATAGATAATAACGGGAATATTCTTTTACCAAGAACAACAAAAAATGATTTATGGTTACTGATTTTATCAAAAGCATTACTAAGGGTTGTAACTGCTTTGAAAAATAAAAACATCAGTGTTATAACAGCCTTAACAGGATGGATAAAATCAACAGCCGATTTAAAAGGTGCTGACTCGAATGAAATATGGAACGTCTGTTGTTCCCATTTGCTGAGAGAAAATGATAATCAATCAAATGATATGCTGTGTTCGTGTATCAACGGTTCATGCATTAACGACTCAAAGAATTTAACAGAATCTAAAACACAAACTGTTTATGTTTTCGGGCGCATCACTGAACTGATATATAATTACGAAGAAATCGATCCATATAGAAGACAACTGTTTACATACCTAAGCAGAGTAAAACAAGATTTCATTCGTCCTGAAGATTATCCCAAGTGGAAGGTGCATAGGTGGTTCGATTGGGCATACAGACACAATATATTAAACGGAAAATTGGGACAAATTTTTAAAAATGTTTTTGTTTATTCCCCATTTTGGGAACCCAATAAAACTCTGGAGAAGTCAGATATTGATTATTTTAACAATTACGAATTCGATAAGTTTCGCGATTTCATAGACTTGTTGGAATTATATTACAAACCGTCACAATTTGAAAGTAGATTCAGAACGATAAATTTGAAAACACTGGAATCGATCGATCCAAAAGAAGGACCTAAAGATGATGAGCGTGCTAAGACTGCTAAACCAGGAAGTAAGAAACCACAGACTGCTAAGAAACAAACAGCGGATGAAACGGTTACTTCAAGATTTGATGATTCTTCTTCTGCATCGTTTTTCTTAGTAACAGATTCACCTTATTGTAAAAGAATTTATATAGATTTTATGTTCTGCAATGAATCAAAAGGTCATATCATCTGCGAAAAATTCTATTGGTATTCAGACACTCAAGCTACTCCAATTTTCTTTGTCAAACCCGAAGGATTCAGTACTAAAGTTATCTCAGCTGGACCGGGAAGACACACATTCAGATTTTGGTGTGAACTACCCAAACAATATTACGTCCAGATGTACTCCAACACACCTTTCCTCGTTGTACAAAGTGTAGAAACGGTACTAGATATATATCAAGATGAATCAGTGTCGTATAAAATATTCGGGAACCAAATCAGTCAATCATTTCAAGAGTTGTTGACCACTAATCATGCTTCAGAACAACACAGCGTTGCTCTGAAAAATTTTCTCAATTCATTCTATCCATCTAACTATCGAATTGATTCAAATGAAAGTCTAGCATTTAGAGTTAATTTCGATACCTTATTGGAAGAGTGTATCATAGAGTTCTTTATGAAGCGTATTGATTTATCCAAATCGTTAAATAATTTAAATTTAGTTGTTGATAAAATAAGAAAATTATTTCTTAATCCTAGTTTCGGACATAAGTTTTTAAAAATGAATAATATTAATATTGAAACAGACATAGATAAAAAAGCTGATGAAGTTGAAAGTATAGGGACAAGAAAGGGCAAGAAAACGGCAAAACCTTTAACAACTGCTAAAAATACTCCATTACCAAAAGCGAATGATTTTTTCTTCGATAAACAAGAAAACAGCCTAGTAATTTTAAAAGCTATTATGAAAAAAGAAAACTCATTTTTACAATTTTATCCCTTCTGCAATGACGACAAAACTAAAATCATTCTTCACGAATATAAGGGTAAATGTGAAATTTCTATTTCTCATCCATTTTTTATTGCCGCTAGGCTTAAATTAAACATTCATGACGAAGGAGAAGTTCCATGCGGTATATACAGCATAGTACAGCATGATTACTGCCGTACATGTGTGTATGACATTGCTACTATGGAGATGAAAGTTGTAAATTTTGATCGTAATTCTATTTGGAGCCTAAAAAGAAGTGATATGGGTTATATAATTTTACTTATATGTTTTAATTTGGGACCACCAAGAAAAAATAATGAATTGCAATGGAGGATAAGAGTTTATGGGTCAGAAGAAACAAATTTATTACACCCGTGTTTACAAGAAGACGGTTTTATTTGTAATAATTTCAGGCCCAGTTCGGTCCCGACTTTATTTTCCGATACAATCACTGGCTACTATATCCCCAATTCAAGTAATTTAATAGGTCGATTTTTAATTATTTTTAATCAAAACGATGTCGTTACTATTCAAATATCAGTGACGAATCCGTCAGCTGTTTTTCAAACACAAATTAAAAATATTTATGGAATCGTCCGACATCTTGAAGGTAAAGGAAATATCTTACTACCGTCGATTCTTCTTGATTTAGAAGAAGCGTACAAAGAAGAAGAGTATTTTTACGAAGGTGAAATAATTTTGATGTATAACACGTGGGAAATAAGTGAAGATGAAGCAACATTTATTAACTCTGTTAAAGAAGACTACATCATTTTTACTGATGTCACAAATAATTTGATTAATAATAAAAGGAAATCGAAGAGCTCGTTTGATGAAGTAATTCCGCTTTGGACAGTTACAGTAACATCCGATTATTCATCTAAAGATAAAATAATCAAATTGAAATCTGATACAAGAACCTACGATAGCTACATGGAATCTGTTACAAGGTCCGACGACAGAGCTAGGTTATGTGATGAACTAAGAGAAAAATTTAAGTATTCTTTGGAGGACTATGGAGAGTTGTATGGGGAGGCTGAAGAAATGGTGATTCTGGGAGAAAATGAAGAAACTGGTATTAAGATAACAGAAAGTCAAATTTACAGAAATATGTTAACTCAATACACTTGTTGAACATATTGTACTTTTAATATGCTTTTTCACTGAAATCGTTTGAAATCTATGAAACAGACCTCTTATTCAAAATTAATATTAGATTAAGAGGAATATAGGGACTCTTTTAGAGTAATGGAAATTGAACAATAAGATATGTATCTACATGTACGAATTATCTGTCGAAGCGGTTCGTCGTACCCACACAGAGGAGCATAGAGCCAAAATAGTGTCCTCGTTTTGGCATAGAGCCAAAATAGTGTCCTCGTTTTGGCATAGAGTCAAAATAGTGTCCTCGTTTTGGCATAGTGTCCCTATTTTGGCATAGAGCCAAAATAGTGTTTAGAGGGATAGGACAACCATAGAGATATTATTACAGAAGGGGCCCTATAAGTTAAATTTTGAAATTTCGAAAAAGTAAGCCACCTTCGATACATATAAAATAAAATAAGGTCGTGAGGACACGACTTGCATGGCTACACTGTCAGTGGGCTACACCGCTTTCAAATTACATTAAGCCTTGTGGGCAGTTTTCGACATTTTTTTATATGTCACACGTTATTTACATAAATAACGTAAATAACACATATAACAATAACAATATTTAATTGAAGGTTGTCTATCAAAGAATTAAGGGTTGGGTGGTTTTTTGAATTATTTTTAAAAATACTTATTAATCGTTAAAAATAGAAGTATGTGTTGTTTATAGAGCACGGATCCCCAGGAAAGAACATCAGTAACCCAAACATAGCCTCCATGTTAAGTTTGGTTTAGTTCGCCAAAAAGTATAATTTATTAAAATTCGATTGTTCATGTTAATAAGAAAATCTGTGATTTGTTTACTTTCTCATTGTTTGATGTTTGTTTAAACTACAAATGATATTTGTATTAAAGCCTTTCTTTGTGTAATCGTTGTGTAATATATATATATATATATATATTATATATATATATATATATATATATTTATATATATATATATTATATATTATATATATATATATATATATATATATTATATATATATATATATATATATATATATATATATTTATATATATATATAATTACCCTACGATATCTGATGGGTTCAGTCATGCTAGAGGGTTGGGAGAAGCTTACTGTTCCAGGCAAACAGGACAAAGATGGCTCCCACGTAACCATGGTGAGCAGACCCGCCAAGTGCTTCCACTTGAAGGATTTCAAAGTGATCTTCTTAAAGTCGTATGCATGCTAAAACGATAGGGGCAGGTTTCAGCTCGATTGGAACATCTAAAGTGGCGGAATGGGCAAATAATAATTATGACGTCATCACAAATGATTAAAAAGACGGTTTCTTTTACTATCCAGTGGGTGCACGATAATTGTTCAAGGCTACGCATATATTATTGTATAAATAAATACGTCTATATGGCTCTGAAGGGGCCACAGCCAGCTTCACAGGCCTGATATGCGGGTGAGGTGAGAGGATGAAAATTTGCTAAATACATGGCAAAATGTCACGTTATAACAAATAATAATGAAACAAAAAATAATACAAAACAACAAAAATGTGGGTAATGGTAAGTTGAAAAGGGCAAATGGTAATTCGTGGTGAAGATGCCATTTGAGCGATTTTTAGAAAAGCATTTAGATTGCTAAATTGAAATTTTTATCTATTTAATAATATATATATATATATATATTATATATTATATATATATATATATATATATATATATATATATATATATATATATATATTATATATATATATATATATATATTTTTTTAATTTATTAAAGACCTGGATAGGATTGAAATAACAACTTCTTACTTCTTTAAATGACAACATTTATTGTTATTTCAGTGCCATCCAGTGCCATTAAATAAATTAAAAATGATATACAATGGTGACGAATACTAATAATATTAATACATATATATATTTCGTGAGTTAAAATTTTACTGTTGTAAATAAGTCCAGATAAATAAATTGATGAAAATTCTTATCTAATTACTGTCCGACATTAAAATGTTAGCTGTAAAGATGAATAAGAAGAATATAACGGAAATGCCCGATCTGTGCCCGATAAAATCCGGATTTAACCGAAAAATAAAAAAGCGCGCTCAAAGTCGTTTACTCTTCCCACTGTATAGAAAATTATTAATTGTATTACAGTTTTTGGACTTTTTAAAAGTTTTATTTGTCTATTAGTGTTCTAAATAGCTAATAATAGCAATTCAAAACACATTCTTTTGTTTAATCCTGCAGAATGATAAAAGAAGACAAAGAATAAAGAAGATATTTTGAAAAACTGGAGAGGTTATTATCGTGTTCACTAAATTCGAACACATCTTCGTATTATGGATCAACAAAATTAAAATGTTATTTAAATTAAATAGTTTCAATTTAATAATATCTGTGATAATTAATTTAAATTTAGTTCATTCTATAAGGAAGTATGGCAAGGAAGATTTAAAGTCTTTGAGGTAATGTTTTGTTTGCTAAACACTTATCTATCTTGTTAATTTGTTAGCTTTATTTTTTATTGAGCTTAATTTTAAGCCAGTTAAGTTTTATTTATTTAAGTTATACATTAGTTAAGTTTTAGCTATTAAGTTTAATATAAAGTTGCTTGTTGATTTACAATTTTTGTCTTCTTTGAGGAGTTATTTTGTACGATTTGTTGATAATCTTGAGCCGTTATTTTGTAAAAGATGGCGGGATCGCGTGAGGTGACTGTTTGTCTAACTGACTGCTTAACTCCCTTCTCATTCTACACCATACTTACTCACCTCATAAAATACATAGCATACAACTCAAAATCCATTCCGTTCTCCTACGAAGGATTTCAACATCTGGTTCAGCGTAAGCGTTTGTTAACTAAAAGCGACGAAGAAAGGCCAAGTTTTAATCATATTTTAGCTAACAATCATTTCATTAAGGTGTCCCAGGCTTATGATAATTATGAATTTACTTTTAAATATTTGTGGGAAGAGTTGAAACATAGTGATCGTGTGAAGCGGGTTATTCTGATGCTGGGCGACACGTTAGTCACGCCTAAATGCTGCTACACTATCGCCAAACCTCAACTGAATATCGTCAATTGTGAAAATGGACCTCCAGTTAGAAAATATTTAGAAACCATTCTTAAAGTTCTGTTAAATTCAAATGATATGAATTCGGTTTTTGAAAGTTTTAAAGAGCCGTCCAATTTATTTATACTATTAGAGCTATGTGACGGAGAAACACCTGTGTCCGACTGGTTCATACCTTATGATAATTTCTCTTCAACCCGTCTTAAAAGAGACATTAAAATTATTTTAGAGTCTCCGACCACAAGCACGGATTCTTCTCAGAACAACGACTCTGCAAAAGAAGCTAAAACCACTGCATCTAGTGATATTTTAAATAATCCTGAAAATAGCTTTGAAAACTATAGTGACTCGTCAATTCCTGATGTGAAAAGTGCTGCGGGAGATATAGAAAGCAATCTCTTCTCTCCGAGTATGATCGATTCAAACTGGTTCAGATCTAGAGAAACTATTAAAGGTTTTAAAGATATTAAAATCGGTGGTAAATCTTTTTTTAACTTTTTACTGGATTCTTGATATTAATCATTTAAATTATTTGAATTTAGTTAGTTCAATGTAGTTTTGTTAGATGGTACTACGTTTACAAGTAGAGTTTGCCATACTATTCAATTGGAAGACTCCAAATCCTCTTTGAGGAATTTGAATAAACCAATAGAATTTCTTCCCACACAGGTTGACTTTTGATCTTAACCAAAATTTATTGTAAACCTCTTATTATAGTGTTATGTGAGAGTTAAATCTAGTGATATTTTACGTCAAGGTTTATTATCTTATTTAGGGATGCTATTTATCCTACTTTTCCTCATTTATACCGTAGTTATATAGGAAAATTATTGGGTTTGCAAACAAATCCGAATCTGTGATGTCACCGGAATTATCCGTTTTAGGTGCTTTTAAGGCCTCTTGAGTGTTTTTTGCAAAGTTGTCTTTCTGTATGTGTGTGTCTGTTATCATCGTAGCTCCCAGTGTAATTTTTGAATCGAAATTCAAAAATTAATTTCGTCATTAACCTGCAATAATGACTCAGCGAAAAATTTCAAAAAATAATAAAACCCGGAAAAATTATGCGGTCCGATTGAATTTTGGTAGGCATGTAGCCTTGTATAAGACTAAACATATGTGCCTGGTCCGAAATCTATACGACCACTCTAAGTGACCAAAAAGTCGAAAAAACGGTGGTCGATACCAAAAAAACCTAAAATTTGGTCCCTAAACAACACATTTTAAGTGGGGAGTCATTCTTCATGTTTTTGGGCCTGCGAGTTGAATGGCGGTTTGAAGTCGATACACTCAAACTCAGGGTACCTGGGTTCGAATCCTGGTAGGGACGATAATTTTTTATCGTTTTATTACATTATATAAGTTCATAACTACAAAAGAATTCTGGCACGGTGGTCCACTGTCGGGAGAATTTCATTTAGAATGCGTGTTTCCATGCTTAACAACCCATTTATGCTTTAGAACCTAAGCAGTTACTCAATTGGCAAGCAATGCTCGTAACTCATTTTGTCTGTATTTTTCAAAGGAAATGCGCTAACACCTTTAAAGATAAACAGGAACTAAGCTTTGAACTAATGCAAATAATAGTGCATACTGCTAATTTTAGAAGCACAATTTTGTATAACCAACTGGATAATTGTTCGCATTTCCTTTCAAAAATACAGACAATATGAGTTGCAAGCAATGCTTGACAACTAAAGGAAATTCACCCGACATGCGGACCACCGCGCCAGAATTTTTTATTAGTTTAAGTTCTTTATAAGAATACTGTAATATATTTTATCAATTTGTTAAAATATTCCCTGAAAAACCTTGACTTTGCATCCACTATTTTGGTGCAAGATTATTAAATAATGAATTTTATATCAAACTTTATGTAAATAATTAGTTGTTAAATGATTTTGACTTTAAAGATCTCTATTGTTAGTTATATGAATACTTAGAAAAAATCTAAGAAGTACTTAAAAGTTGGGACTCTTGTTAGTCACAAAGTCTGTATAGATTACATTTAAATGAGCATTTGGTACGCTTGGCCAAACACTTCATAGGGCCTGTTCTCCTAGACAGGCTCTGAACATATACTGAAGTATAGATTAGATCACTGGTTCTTAAAGTAGTAGTCCCAACCCCTAGGGGGGGTCACAAAAAAATTTAAGGGGGTTGGGAAATGCATGGAAAATAATAATGCAAAAATAATTATTAATAAAAATATTGACACCTCATACTTAACAATTCATATTACGTTCATTTGAGATTCAATTTAATTAATTATTTAATATGAAATTAATGTTATAACTGCTATTTCTTATTGACAATACAAAACTACGCCTCCCTGTGGCCCTTTCGCAGGTTCATGGTTATTGTATTTTAGCTGTTTCTTTATTGTTGTTTTTTTAATTAATATACTACAACAAAATTAATGAATTTCTAAATTTATTAGTTAAAAAACGTGTATTGTTTTCATAAAGTTATATAATTAAATGAAATGAGAAACTTATGCTGATAATTAAGTTTGACTTTGTTTTGGTGTTCAACTTACTAAAATTTGTCATTTTTTAAATTCATTATTGTAGATTAAAGATGTCTCACAACAGGAATCAGAACATTAATAAGTTTGATTTTTGTATAAAAATTAAATAAGTTTTATTCATGATCTGGCAAAGGCTTCATATATATATATATATATATATATATATATATATATATATATATATATATATATATATATATATATATATATATAATATATAAATTTATTTATTTCTTTTTATTTTAAAATGCATTAAATATAGGGGGGGGGGAGGATCACTAAAAAATTTTATGCCTAGACATGGAACGTGGTCAACAAAGTTCAAGAACCACTGGATTAGATCATCTTCATATTCTGAGGTCAAGTTAACCAGGTCTGAATAGTGCAGATTATTTCAATTATTTAGTATAAAAGGAATTGTTTAGCATATCATTGTGTTCTGTGTGTAACTGACCTCACCCTACCAATTACTGTTTGATAACACAAGGCATCTTGCCCCTGACTCCATTTGTTTATAATGACGAAATCATGAATTTAATTTATTGTTTGTTTATAAATGATTTTTAAGATCAATGATTAGAAATGTTAAATATATTGTCGATTCCAGTAGAATGCAGTTGAGGAGAATAAATAATAACATTTGGATTTCATAGTGTGAGGAGATAATAAGTAGTATGAGTGGACAGTAGTCAAGTATTGTGACCACCTCTTTGGGTCCTTTTAACCAATTATAAAGAAGTATGTTCAGTGTAAATTGCAGTCTATTGTTTAGTTTAAAAATCTTGACAGGTCAGTTTAGACAAAATCCCTGCATGAATGGAGCGGGAAAAAACTGTGTAAACAAATCATGTAATTTTACCTGTATTTCCATGGCGTTGTTTTTTACATTTCTTTTGTATAGTTTTATTTTAAAATATAATTTTAAGATTAATTTGAAAGTAGTTTTCAAAACGATGTAATCAAAAGAAGAACCACAAACAAAGTGAATGATTGCCGGGAAGAAGGTTTTTTCCCTACAGCGGTTATTGTTGTAGGGATTTTTTTTTTCTTTTAAGTGAGAGGTTGGCAGCGGCTTCTCTGATTGGTCAATCCCCTAAATACTTATGACCTTGGGGATTTTTAAACTAAACGTCGGTCTAATACACTGCTCATATCTGAATGTTTAATGGTAGTGGGGAGGAGTGAGTATGAAAACTACGTCACCTTCTCTTTGAACAGTAAATTCTTGAACCTTATTTTCCACGTGTGTCGTATGGAAATTCCTTACGACATCGCTTGATTATCTTTGGTTAGACTTAAATCATTCTTGTTAAAATTTGACTAATTTAATGACTATGGACTGGTAAAAATAAGTTTTAATGTTTTGTTTTTATTATTTGTAATAAATTATTAAAATTAATTTGTTTCTTATGAAATGGATTTGTTTAATATGTTCCTTGTTTAGACCCTTAATGTTTATTTATTGAAAAAATAAATAAAGTGGCTCCTCTATATGTGTAGCTAATACATACTAAGCAGTGAAATGTCTGATTTGCACTAAAAATATTTTTAGTTGTGCTCTTGAGGTGAAATGTCAAAGCTCATCAAATGGAATGGAAAAACAGCACACATGTAGTTTATTATAAGATTAATAACTGTGTTATTGTGCTTGCTATAAAAATCTGAAACAGGGATGTCACCTGAATTATTCTTTTCATGTGTTTTTAAGGCCTCCTAAGTGGTTTTAAAAAAGTTTTCTGTCTGTACGTGTGTGTGTCTGTTATCATCGTAGCTCCCAGCGTATTTGTGCTAGAGAGTTGAAATTTTGTACAAAAATCAGCCTACTGCTGTAGTTGTGCTATTCGGATAATAATTTTTTAGCCGGCAGTAATGACAGCAAACATTTTGAAGATTTATAAAACGCAGAATTATGTTGGGACCGGGTTGAGGTTTGGCAAGCATGTATAAGATTAACAAATGCCAAGTTTCATCTCATTATCAGCATAACAGTCTATCGTTTAGTTTAAAAATCTTGACAGGTCAGTTTAGACACCCCTGATTCTTAAGAAAAAAAATCCCTACAAGAAGGGAGCGGGAAAAAACTATGTAAACAAATCAGGTTATTTTACCTGTATTTTCTTGGTGATGTTTTTTTACATTTCTTTTGTGTAGTTTTATTTTAAAATATCATTTTTAGATTAATTTGAAAGTAGTTTTCAAAACATTGTAATCAAAAGAAGAACAAGGTTTTTTCCCTACAGTGGTTATTATTGTGGTAGGGATTTTTTTTCTTTTTAAGTGAGAGGTTGGCAGCGGCTTCTCTGATTGGTCAATCCCCAAAATACTTATGTATGACCTTGGGGATTTTTAAACTAAACGATACACTGTAGTTAAATTTATATCGAATGACTTATGATTTTTTTTAGAAACAGTAAAAAATTAGAAAATAATCTAATTGAGTTGAAATTTGACACAAATGTATACCTTTACGTAATAACTAAGTACCCTTAGTTTTGTTTTAATACGACAAATATATCTATGATTTTTGTTGAATCATAATAGTTTAGCAGCATCAAGCGTGGTCAGTGACTGCTGGGAATGAAGCAGATGTACGTACTATCTGAGGATGAGCGAAGCGAGTCGGAAGATGTGTTGCACCATAAATTTGGTGATTTTTATATTCTGAGAACGAGTGTAGCAAGTCCAAATTAGGGAGGATGAGGATAGCGAGAATCCGATGTTGTGGGGTAGAAGTTCCAAAGGAACCTACTACCTGATTTTTTATTTTAAAATAATGATAGCTATTGATTAGCTCTTATAATGCTGGTGTTGCTCTCCATCTGGAAGAAAAGAGCCTTATTATCAGGCACTTTTACTGATAATATGCTCCCTTGAGGTTGGTCCCTACTGGTTTGGTTGCCAGATGGCTGGTCATTGAGTTTACTTTTCATCATGAACTGCTGTTGGTTGGAGATAAGTGTTAATCTAAAAGTTTGCAGTAAAAATGTTTGCATTAGTGGTTTTTACCACACTGCAATATTGATATATTGTTGATTTTGGAACTTTGCTCAAAATTCAACTTGTTGGTAGTTGTGTCTAAAGGACTCTAATCAATTGAAGAATCAGCTCACTGTCTCTTTATGTTGGCTTGCTGTCCCCTATAGAGTCAGTAAGGAATACTTGAGTGGATGTAAGTAGTCTGTTTTATCAAAAGAATAGAGTCTGCTGGCAAGCTCAGACATTTTTTCTCTCTGGGTAAGGTTGTGAGCTAAGGGTTTCTGTGATACCCCTCAGTTTGGGTTTTGTTTGGAGTTGGTAAATAGCATCCTGGAGTAATTGCTAAATTATTGAATCAGTCGTTATCCCCCCCCTCCCTGTGGCTTTACTAGCAGTACTCCCATATGATACTGCTGCTCAGGTAGTTCACAGATCAAGTAGGGAAGAAGGCTTAACAAACAAAAAAATATTCAGATCTGTGTGTATTTAATCAGCTGATGGCTGGCTAAAGAAAGTTGACTGACACTCTTGTGTGTGTTAGCCTTTTTGTAAACTCAAGCAATTTTCAAATGAATTCAATTTTACTTCATTTTTTAAAAAAAAAAAAAAAAAAAAGAAAAATAATTTATTGTTACTTTTTATATTACTCAGTGATAACACATCCTATAATTTTACTAAATTGTAAGAATAATGCTCAAATTAAGTAGTATAGGTATTCTCTGTTATACAATGTTTGAATTTTAATCTATTGTTATTATAAGGGAGGTAGGGAAGAACAAAAGTATTTTTTCCTTAAAAAAAATAACTTTTGACTACCCCCCTTTTGTTTTGTTTTTGTATGATCTTAATTTTATCTCTTTAAATAATATTATTTAAGTTAAGTTGGTTTTTTAAATTATTTTATATGTATGTTTTAAAAAGAAACAATAAAGCATTCTTATTCTTATTTTAAAATAAAAATTAGAGAGCGGAAATGGTTTGTGTACATGTAAACAAAATGGCTTTGGATGTAAACAAAAAACAAACAAAATGGACATTTTTTTATAGCTGCACCCATAAAAAACTCATTTTGTCTTATTGGAACAAATTTGAAACTCGTGGCTTGTGCAACTGAAACCCTTTCGTTTGCCTACTTGATCTCTGGCAGGGACAGGGACTTTGTCAATCAATAGGAGTTTAACAATTTAAGTAATTCAAGGTAAGGTACTTGATAGCTCAGCTTTTAGTAATTATTAAAGAGAACGATTCTAAAACTGTATACCATGTGGGAGGTAGTATTAATATAGATCCAAATGATGAAACATTGATGTGTTTCAGGGATGAGGTTGCGAGGATGTTTGATCATGCCTATTCAGGCTACATCAAGTATGCTTTTCCTTATGATGAACTCCGTCCTCTTACCTGCGATGGCATTGACACCTGGGGGAGGTAAGTCAATTATTTAGTGTTGGGGAAGAATTGTGTATTCGGTATGAACATAGTTGCACAGGATCTCTGTATCTGCAAGTATCACTGGAACTGTGCATCTACAAGGACAATAGTTACACAGGCACTGTGTATCTGCAAGAACCACAGTTACACAGGCACTGTGTATCTGCAAGAACCCACAGTTACAACAGGAACTGTGTATCTGCAAGAACCACTGTTACACAGGAACTGTGTATCTGCAAGAACCACAGTTACACAGGAACTGTGTATCTCCAAGAACCACAGTTACACAGGAACTGTGTATTGCAAGAACCACAGTTACACGGAACTGTGTATCTGCAAGAACCACAGGTTACACAGGAACTGTGTATCTGCAAGAACCACAGTTACACAGGAACTGTGTATCTGCAAGAACCACAGTTACACAGGAACTGTGTATCTGCAAGAACCACAGTTACACAGGAACTGTGTATCTGCAAGTTAACACACAGTCTACCACAGGAACTGTGTATCTGCCAAGAACCACAGTTACACAGGAATGTGTATCTGCAAGAACCACAGTTACACAGGAACTGTGTATCTGTAAGAACCACAGTTACACAGGAACTGAGTATCTGCAAGAACCACAGTTACACAGGCACTGTGTATCTGCAAGAACCACAGTTACACAGGAATTGTGTATTTGCAAGAACCACAGTTACACAGGCACTGTGTATCTGCAAAAACCACAGTTACACAGGAACTGTATCTGCAAGAAACCACAGTTAACAGGACTGTGTATCTGCAAGAACCACAGTTACACAGGTGTATCTGCAAGGACTCAGTTGCTTCTGAAATATTTTTCACCTTATGGTAAAACCTTGGTTTCTAGTTGAAATGAGAAATAAATAGCGAAATGTGAAATAATGAATTGTTTCCTACAACCCTACTGGATTCCAACTGTTGTAAAAGTTAACTATTGTAAAGGATCTTGTAAAGTCCTTTACAATATGGCTCTCTGCTAAAGGACCTTACAAAACCCTGAAAGAAAACAACCCTCATTTAAAGGAACCTTAAAATCCTTTTGAAAAAATGGTCTTAGCTCAAGGATCTTGTAAATTCCTTATAGAAAATGGCCTCAGCTAATTCTAGCTACTGAAACTGCTTATCTAAGGCAATGATTGTAAAGTATACCTTAATCTACTTGAAAATTGTAAGGTAAAATTGATAATATATGATAAAAGCAGTGGCGAACTGAGACAAAAAGGCCCGAGGAGACTTTGGCCTAAAAGGGCCCAAACCTAATCTCAAGGGGCCTAATGGGGGGGGGGGGGTTCCTATCATGCTTTTCAGAGGGGTCTACTATTAACTAGAGTAGTATTCATGACTATGGCGAGATTAATTTAATTTATTTAACTTTCATTTCATATTTAATAAAATTAAATCAAATGAAATTATTTATTTAAATAAATTGAAATAAACTTCAATAAATTTTTTATTCATTTAAATGAAATTGTTAAGTTAAATATTTTATGTTCAATCTTTTGTGCCCTTTCGTACTGCTCTAGGGCCCTGAACAAGTATTTTAAGGGCCCCTTGAGGCATTAGTCTTCCGTTTGGGACCTTTAAAGGCCCTAGTATAAAGAATGAGGGCCCTAAAGGACCTAAATTTAGGTAACAAATTGAGAATATTTTTAAGTATTTTAAAAACATTTGTCTCTAGAAGCTTTGTAGGCCCTAACTTAGAGTATTGGGCCCCTGTGATTGTGTTATGAATATATCACATATTAAATATGATTATAATTTTTTTTATTTTTTGTTGTTTTTTCTTGGCTCAATGGCCAGTCCCCTGGATGTAAGGAATGTGCAGGGTCTTAACTGTCAATTGTATTAATTCAACCTTTATGATATTTCATTTCATAACCCCCCCCCCTTTTGGGCAAGGAGTTATTTGTTGGAGTATTTTCATTATCTTATTAATGATGAATAAGTTTGTTCCGCTCGCTCAGTTTGATTGTTGAAAGAAATGTTTGCTTCTGTTTTAGCTACTCACTGACGCTGATTGATGCTCTGGACACTTTGGCTGTTATGGGAAACATGACGGAATTTCGCAGGGTGGCAGACATCGTCACAGCCAGGGCAAATTTTGACGCTAACATCAATGTTTCGGTGTTCGAGACCAACATCAGGATAGTGGGAGGGCTCCTCAGTGCTCATCTCCTCTCTCACAAGTAATCAAGGCAACCCAGTTGTCAATGAAGATCATTTTTGTATTTGCTAAATTATCGAAACCAAACTAGAGAATGAAAATTATCAAAAAGTCCCTCAACTAATTACCTCTCCTCAGTTAATTGTGGAGAGAATTTTTTATAATTCGTTCCATTACCAAATTCTCAATTCAAGCTCACCATAAATCAAGATACAGATCACCTAACTCTATCTATAGTAGGAGTATGGTTTGATATTATAGTTGCCAAACCAAACCACACCTATTCCCGCTTAACTAAAGTCAATTACATAGTATCCTTGCTAAAATTTACTTAAAATTTTTTATAATTTCTTTTGTTGTTCCTCATATTAATTATATTAATGCTAAGGTTGGGCACTAAGAGGAATAAAATAACTACTGCTGTCTACTAATACACTATATTTCGCCCTCTACCTCAGGGCATATTCATGTAATAAATTTTCCCAGAAAATAATTTAGATGATTGATATTACTATATAAAAATTCATAACTTTTCTGTATGTAGTCAGTTCAATTTTTTATATTTTCATTTCTTTTCTTGATGGAAACAAATAAGTTTATTTCCATAGAGGGCGAAATATAGTGTATTAGTAGACAGCAGTAGTTATTTTATTCCTCTTAGTGCCCAACCTTAGCATTAATTAAAATGTTTTGTTACGATTTGCATGTTAATGTTTAATAACCAGCACTCTTTATTTGATAACAATTCCAGTGTAAACATTCCTATCATCAAAGCTTTATTCCTTATTTAGGATAAAGAATAAAGCACTCTTTGTATTTTTTACATTTCTATATTTGACAATTATTAATATTCCCTGTTTGACTTTTCCCTGTTTAATTTTTGAAACAATACCAGCAAGTCTCGGGAGCAAACTGGATATTCTCTCCAGAGGCTTTGTGAAAAGCAATCTTATTGGAATCCGTTTCTTATCCTAATATGTTATAGTTTTTATTATTATTTTTTTTATTATTTATTAAAGTGTGCTCGCAGTTTGAGAGGTTATATCTAAGGCAAGGGACCACTTGCTGACGATGACATTTAGTCAAAGCAAGTCAAGAGATAATTACATCCAACCCAAAGTTTGAACACACACTTTTGAAACTAAGTTACTTATTACATTGGATATAAAAGTACTAGAGCTGATAGGAAGCTATATAGCTAAAATGATTTAAATTAAGTTCTATCCACAAATATAGTTTTAAGCATAGAATGATGGCAAAATTGGATTTAAACTAAATAAAGCTTATCCTCAGTACTGATCCTCAGTACTGACCCTCAGTACTGACCCTCAGTATCAGTAAAAAGAAACTATTTTTCCCTTTTTGAGTCTAAATGATATTTCATTTGAGACTGAATGTATACCATCTAGACTCAAAATATGGGGGGGGGGTCATTTCTTCTCACCTGTACTGGGATGAACATTATTTGGTTGACTTGGGTTTTGCCATCATTATATGCTTAAAACTATTTTTGTGGGCAGACCTTTATTTGAATCTTGATAATATAGAATCCATTGACGCTAATGTTTTCCAAACTATGTTACCTTGCTGTATCATGCAGGACAAATATCATACCAGAAGTTATGGGGGAGTGAGAGTGAATACTAATGATGGAAAACTACCTCTCCTAAACCTTCTTCACTCTGACCTCCTCCATTTGGATTACTGAGGAACCCAACCTTGTCCTCTGTACAGTTTAGATCTAATCCATTTAGATCACTGAAGAAAACTACCTTCTCCTCGTAACAATTTAGACCCTATGATTGTTACAGAGCAGGTATGGAGTTGGAGCCAGGGTGGCCCTGTAATGGTCCTCTCCTCAGACTAGCTGAAGATGTAGCTAAGAGATTACTCCCTGCCTTTGATACCAAAACTGGTAAGTACCCCAAGATATTAAGTATCACCCACATTATGGGTGGTATTCAAGTACGTTGAGTACATTACCTGAGATCATGTTAGCTTATCCTACCTTAGTAACAATTCCAGTGTTAACATTCCGAACATAGGAATAAAGCTTTCTTAATCACAAGCTATAACCTTTTATACCACTCTATATTATTAGTAATTTCAAGGTTCAAACATTCTTTCGATATGGGTGTATGGTAGTTTCTTTTGTCTTATTCATCAACAAATTCTAATGGGATGTTTATTGTAATTTATTCATCTCATTTATTATGATGGGTTCTTACTAAATTTGAACGAAGAGGAAAACTACCTTGCTTTATAGAAAGGTTTTATTGAAATAGATTTTCAACCTTAAATAAACTCAGGAGTCGTTCTCCTTGTCAGTATGACACTATCTGTCCTTATACTGTCTAGCTAGTATTCTGTTCCTCTGGATCGAAAATAGAATTTGTTATCCATTTTGAAGTTTGATTATTTTTAGGAATGCCGTACGGGACAGTGAACCTGAGGCACGGAGTGCCGCCTGGAGAGACATCAGTCACCTGCACAGCTGCAGTTGGCACTTACATTATAGAATTTGGCACTCTCTCTCGACTCACAGGTGACCCTGTCTACGAAGAGGTACTTCTAACACTATTTATTTTGAGTTGCACTTTTTTTTTTGTTTAAAGTTTTTATTTCACATTTTTTTATACAATCTTATACATTAAGAATAGGTACAATTTAGAATAGGTCTTATTAATTAGTTAGTTACAGTTTATATAGTCAAATTATTTGCACATTATTTAAAAGTTAATAATAAAATAAAACACATGAAATCCCACAAGGAAGTCCTGAGTGTGGGAGACATTTCCAGTAATATTTATTACTGAAAAGAGGTTAATTTTGGCGTGCAAGTTTATGAGGAAAACATTACAAGAACAAGATTACAAGTTAAGAAAAAAAATATGTATAAATAAACTTAGTTAAATAAAAAAGAAAAAAATACAATTATTAATTATTCTAAAAGTAGGTTAATTTGAGTTTCTAGGAGCCAATCCTTAATTTTATTTTTAAAAGTTTTTGTTTTATATTTTTTGTGACCTTCAGGTAAAGTATTGTATAATTTTATACCATTACAGTAAATTGATTTTAATTTAATATTTTTATGATTACTTTCTGATTTTAGATTATTTTTGCATTTATACCTTGTATTATGAATGTTAAAGTTTTTTTTTGTTTCTGTGAATGAATGAGCAAATATTTTTAGTATATATTTGGCTGACTGATAGTACTTTTGATTCTTTGAATAAATGTATAGTGCTATAATCTCTTTTTTTCTACACATGACTTTTATTATTGATTTCTGACAAACAAACAATTTATTAATTAAAGGTTTTGCTACATGCTCCCCCTAAAATGTTTTCAGAAGCCACAATAACAGAAACATAATATGGCCTTAATACGTAGAAGCCACTATAACAGAAACATAATATGGCCTTAATACATTACCTAGTTGCTATGTAATCTATCACCTCTCTCTCATTACTAAACCTTTAGATGAAATAATGATGGCATAGATTTTGATGATCATTGTAGTTTGTGGGACGGTATGCTGATGCTATGCTTACTTACACAATTCTGGTATAAGTTGGTCTGGATAAGTTTGACAGTGTCAAACCTTTTTTCATAATTACTGTCACCAACATCAGGCGTAGTCTTAACACGTATCTGTTGATATACATTAAGATGTATGGAAGATTGTATGCTTGATTGTTGATATAGATTAAGATGTTGTTGTTGATTGTTGATAGATTAAGATGTATGTAGACTGTATGCTTGATTGTTGATATAGATTAAGATTATGTAAGACTGTATGCTTGATTGTTGATATAGATTAAGATGTATGTAAGACTGTATGCTTGATTGTTGATATAGATTAAGATGTATGTTGTATGCTTGATTGTTGCTTACAGGTGGCTTTGCATGCCCTGGAATCTTTATTCAATCATCGTAGTTCTATCGGTCTGTTCGGTAACCATATAGATGTGGAGACAGGGCGTTGGACAGCCCAGGACTCTGGTGAGTATCCTAACTACTACTTGCCAACACAAAATTGAATGAAAAAATTAAAATTTGACACAAATGTACCTCTCTAATTGATCCACTAAATTTCATCCCAAATCTGTCACCATATTGAAAATATTGACTTTTGAGTTTATTACCGTAAATGGATTTTAAGTCTCAAGTTTTTTCTGTTTGTCTACAAAACTACCAGAAACAATGCAATGGAAATTTAACTTAAACTTTTAAAATTATTTTTATTACTTTTCCTCATTTATTCCGTATGTATATAAGAAAAGTTTTGTGTTTGCCAAAAAATCTGAAACCGGGATGAAACTGGAATTATCCGTTTCAGGTGTTTTTATAGCCTCTCAGTGGTTTTAACTAAGTTGTCTGTCTGTGTGTGTGTCTGTTATTCTTCGAAGCTCCCAGTGTATTTATGCTACAGAGACATTGTAAAATTATAATTATTATAATTATAATTATTTGTAAAATTATAATAATTATAAATTATTTGTTAAAATTATAAAATTATAAATTATTTGTAAAAATTTAATAATTATAATTATAAATTATGCTATGACTGTATAGTCCTAATAGGCCAATGCCAAAAAAAAAAATCAAACTCAATTTGGTATTAAAGTTAATTAAAAAAGTATTAGAGCAGTTTGTTATTCAATCAAATAATGGAAATACTTTCAGTCCAAGACCCAGTCCTAAAAAATGTGACTCATTTTGTACCTCTTCAAACCAAATTTTTTTAATGCCTGTTACATGTGGAGGTAATTTATTTAAAAAAATATATATAAAAAAATCGACCCAAGTATTCTGGGGATTATTAAAAATATTTCATATTTACAGCTTTTACCTCATAGTCCAAGACCCAGTCCTAAAAAATGTGACTCATTTTGTAACCACTTCAAACCAAATTTTTTTAATGCCTGTTACATGTGGAGGTAATTATTTAAAAAATATATATAAAAATCGACCCAAGTATTCTGGGATTATTAAAATATTTCATATTTACAGCTTTTACCTCATAGTCCAAGACCCAGTCCTAAAAAATGTGACTCATTTTGTACCACTTTCAAACCAAATTTTTTTAATGCCTGTTACATGTGGAGGTAATTTATTTAAAAAAATATATATAAAAAAATCGACCCAAGTATTCTGGGGATTATTAAAATATTTCATATTTACAGCTTTTTACCTCATAGTCCAAGACCCAGTCCTAAAAAATGTGACTCATTTTGTACCACTTCAAACCAAATTTTTTTAATGCCTGTTACATGTGGAGGTAATTTATTTAAAAAAATATATATAAAAAAATCGACCCAAGTATTCTGGGGATTATTAAAATATTTCATATTTACAGCTTTTTACCTCATAGTCCAAGACCCAGTCCTAAAAAATGTGACTCATTTTGTACCACTTCAAACCAAATTTTTTAATGCCTGTTACATGTGGAGGTAATTTATTTAAAAATATATATATAAAAAATCGACCCAAGTATTCTGGGGATTATTAAAATATTTCATATTTACAGCTTTTTACCTCATAGTCCAAGAGCCAGGCCTAAAAAATGTGACTCATTTTGTACCACTTCAAACCAAATTTTTTAATGCCTGTTACATGTGGAGGTAATTTATTTAAAAAATATATATAAAAAATCGACCCAAGTATTCTGGGGATTATTAAAATATTTCATATTTACAGCTTTTTACCTCATAGTCCAAGAGCCAGGCCTAAAAAATGTGACTCATTTTGTACCACTTCAAACCAAATTTTTTAATGCCTGTTACATGTGGAGGTAATTTATTTAAAAAAATATATATAAAAAAATCGACCCAAGTATTCTGGGGATTATTAAAATATTTCATATTTACAGCTTTTTACCTCATAGTCCAAGAGCCAGGCCTAAAAAAATGTGACTCATTTTGTACCACTTCAAACCAAATTTTTTTAATGCCTGTTACATGTGGAGGTAATTTATTTAAAAAAATATATAAAAAAAATTGACCCAAGTATTCTGGGATTATTAAAATATTTCATATTTACAGCTTTTTACCTCATAGTCCAAGAGCCAGGCCTAAAAAATGTGACTCATTTTGTACCACTTCAAACCAAATTTTTTTAATGCCTGTTACATGTGGAGGTAATTTATTTAAAAAATATATATAAAAAATCGACCCAAGTATTCTGGGATTATTAAAATATTTCATATTTACAGCTTTTTACCTCATAGTCCAAGAGCCAGGCCTAAAAATGTGACTCATTTTGTACCACTTCAAACCAAATTTTTTAATGCCGGTTACATGTGGAGGTAATTTATTTAAAAAATATAAAAAAAAATTGACCCAAGTATTCTGGGGATTATTAAAATATTTCATATTTTCAGCTTTTATCTCATACTCCAAGAGCCGGACCTGAAAAATGTGACTTATTTTGTACTACTTAAAACCAAATTTGTCTGAAAATATACCTTCAATTATGAAGAAAAGGCCCTTCATATGAATGTACTCGCTTAAAATATTAGAAAATAGCACAGATTACAGTTTTCTTGTATTAAGTGGTTCCCTGTAGGTCATATGCAAAACATTTAGAGAACTTTTTTTAAAGATGATAAAATTTCTCAAAAAACGAGTCTTTTTTCATCAAAATCAGATAAATACAACTAAAGTTATGACATTTGTTAAATGGCAAAAAAAGCCAGAGAAATTCGTTGACTTTGCATAAATTAACCTTTTTTTAGTGTTTTTGAAAGAGCCATAAACCACGATTTTGATGATTAAACACTCGTTTTATAGAACATTTTATTATCTTTCAACATTTTTCTCTTCATGTTTTGCACTTATTTCAAGAAAACTGTAATTTGTGCGATTTTCTGTGAGCATGCGCAATAATATTAAAGACCTTATTCTGGATAGGCAGACTATGTTTTTTCTTCATAATTTAAGGTATATTTTCAGAAATATTTGGTTTGAAGTAGTACAAAATGAGTCACATTTTTTCAGTGTCGGCTCTTGGACTATTTTAGATTATATTCACGAGGACATTAAAAACCCTGTGGCAATAATTGGTAGCCTGTTTTTATTAGTTTTAATTCTTCATTAGAATGGTAGCAAAATATTTATATTATATGATTTATTAATTACATTTTTTGCAGTAAAATGTCGTAATTTTTACAGATGCATATTTGCTATATGCATGGCAAAATGCCATGTAACAATATATAATAATAAAGCAATAACAATGTGGCCATAGCAGAGTGATGAAAATTTGCTAAATACATGGCAACTGCTGTAAAACAACAGATGAAATTAATAAACAACACTGAGAGGCCCCCAGTCTGCAAAGTTTCTTGGGAGGCTGACACCACATAGTGGCTAAAGCCATATAAGATTAAAACTGACTTTTTTTTAGTGACATAAACGATCTATAATGTTTAATGGTTTCTAGTAAGACAGTAGGGTATTTGATTACAGGTATAGGAGCTGGAGTTGACTCATACTTTGAGTACCTGGTGAAAGGATCCATATTGTTTGGTTTACCAGAGCTGAGGCAGATGTTTGACATTGCAAGAGGTCCCATAGAGAAATACCTCAATAAGAATCACTGGTATATCTGGGCATCCATGACTAAGGGACAGGTCACCCTTCCTGTCTTCCAGTCCTTGGAAGCATATTGGCCAGGAGTCCTTGCTCTTATAGGTAAAGTAGTAATGTTTACTACAGCTAGACTGGGGAGAAAAACCTCATCAAAACCTGATTTTGAAATTGTTGATCACATACCCATATTTACAGCCTTTGAATGGCATTACTGAATGTAGTATAGTCTTAAAAATACTTTATGATACTAACTTAATTAACTAATTTAGGGAGTTAATAAAAATACTAACAGCACAAATTCAAGATGTAAAACATAATAATAACCTTGTAATTTATAACCATAATACAAGTCAATATTCATCATATCAAGTGGCTGAATACACAGCACTAAACATGTGATGTGATTTTGTGTTAACCACCTGTTGCTGATGATTTTGAGGTTTCATGTTAGATTTTGCCTAAAATTTAACCTTTTTCTCTTGTAAGATTTAATCATTGTACCAACTGCGGGTTTGATCCCTGTTTTGTCATCTGTTTGTATTTTACTGCTCAGGCGACGTAGAGAATGCTGTCAAGACTCTGTCTAACTACAGAGCAGTGTGGAAGCAGCTCGGGTTCACCCCGGAATTCTACAACATAGGTCAAGGAGAGGCTGGTCAGGGCAGAGAATCCTACCCACTCAGACCCGAACTAGCTGAGTCAGCCATGGTACTGTACAGAGTTACTAGGGATCCCGCTATACTAGACATAGGCAAGGATATTCTCACCAGCATACAGCACTCTGCCAGAACTAATTGTGGATATGCCACTGTAAGCATTTTAATATTACTAAATTCTGTTCAATGCATCTGGACATGTATTTCTCTAATGGGGAGATTTCAAAACTTAACCACATATTTTGAAATGAAAAATAAATTTAAAAAAATAATAAATAAAATTAATAATAATAATAATATAAAATAAAAAAATAAAATAAAACGAATTGGATCAACATTTGAAATGGGACTTTCATATTAATAATTTAATAAAAAAAAGTACAGTATTGTGTGTAGGGGGTGGAGCAGTATTACCTTGCTCAACCTCTTTACAACACTCAAAAAAGAATTATAAAAATAATCCTCAGAAAAAAGTTAGATTACAGTACAAAGAAACTATCCAATGATTTTAAAGTCCAAAATTTATTGAAATTAATAAATTATAAAACAATTTTTCAGCTATATAAGGATAAGAATATTTTTATTAAAAAAAATTGACCATGAACAACTTTTAAACATACAAAAATCAATTCAAACTAGATCCACGGACCAACTAAAATATTTAGTTCCAAAAATGAAAACTGCTTTTGGGCAAAAATCATTTATCTATAGGGGTACAGATCTCATTAATTCCTTACCTAAGGAATTAAGAGTTGTTACAGATATAAAAAAAATCAAAACTGAACTAAAAGATATTTTAATGAAGACTCTTCTTAATTAAATTTTTATTATTATTTATCATTATTTTTAATCTAGTTTAAAAGCAGAACAAAATCAAAGATTATTAGGTCTATCACATGAACAAAGTATTACTATTTATGTTCAGTTATTTAAACAATTAAAACTATATAATATTATTTAACAATTATTAAAAAGCAACAATCGTTCATAATTCTTTCCCATTTTTTAATTTATCATTCATAATTTATAAAATTATTTTACAACTTTTAATAAAATTATAAGATAATATATACTTATAGCTGCAATTGTAATGATTTTCTTTTTTCTCTAAGTAATTTCTCTAAGTATAATTTTATATTTTTTCTTTCAAGTAACTACTTATTTTAAATTTCTATTTATTTTTGTTAACAGGATATTTTCTTTTATATTCTTATTTCTCAATCTATAACTTCTATACAACTCCTTGGCCAAGCTCAAGCTATGGCTTTTTTGCTGAAGAATATAGTTACTGTTTTTTGTCTAAATTGAATTATTTTGCTAAATATGTGTTATTTATAATTTGTAATAATTTTGTAATTACATTTTTTTCAATCAACTATTAAAAAAATTAAAGGTACTCTGACAGTGAACTTAAATATCTTGAAAACAGTTTGCAGAAGATGTAGTCAGGATCTCGTGGACTCAAAACACTAGAGATAACACTAGAGATCATTTGCACTGATATTTTGAGACGTCATGTTAGATTTTATCTAAAATATAACATTTTTCTCTTGTATGATTTGATCATTGCACCATCTTTTATTCTGATCAAATTAACCATTTGGTCTGTACTATGTTTACCAGAAAAGCTTAATATATCTATGTACAGACAATAACTTTTTATTTTATTTTTTGGGATTTACAAGTATCGAGTCAAAAGAGTGAGTGTTACGTTCTATCGTGTTACAATGTTTTTCTCTTCCCTGTAGGAATAGGAAAACAATTAGAAGTAAATAAAATCTAGAGTAAGAATAATATTAGTTGTGCCTCCCTAAAATAAAAGACTGTAGATGTCTTTTAGTTTAGGGAGTTCCTCCTTGTATTCACAGCATCTCCAGGGTGAGTGAAATAATAGTCTACTCAATTCAGTCTACTCAACAGCCGCAATTCAGTCAGACAAGCAAGTTGGTTTAGGGTTCTCTAAAAATTTAAGTTAGTTTTATCAAGTCGAAGTAAAATTTCCAGATGGGTCTATTTAAATTCAAAAGTTAGACTTAAAGCAAAAATATGCTATCTGGTGAAACTTGGTGGGTGAAAGGTAATCTTGATGATGAGTCAGCAATGTTGCGTAAATCTATCTTTGATTACTTGGTGCAAGACTCGGTTAACATAGTCCATGAATATATGTAAACATACATCCATGGACTTTTTTACATCCTAAATAGCTGGTATGTGGTTCTCATCTCTTCCTTCTGTACCGAGTCCATTAGTTTATGCTGACTCCTCTATAGGACAGTGTCATGAAGAACCAGAGACTTGATCTATAATAGTTTGTAATTAATTTGATTAAAGTTATAAGGCTTTATTATTTCCTTTAACTCTTACAACCTTTGTTAACACTTAAGTGTAACCCCCCACACTCAGATTCTCCTTGTGGGTTTACCATTCACATTATTTATAATTTTGGTCTAAAACTTAAGGTAAGAAATGTATCTGAATATAATAAAAATTCTTGTATTATATAAATGATATTTACGATAATATATTTTAAGATATAAAAAAATATATCTACAATAAATATATAAATAATGTATAGTGAAAAATAATAATAAAACAATTATATATAATATTGTATATATTTCTAATAATATATTGTATTTTATATGTTTATATTTGTATTATGTGGTAAATAAAGGTTCTTTTTATTATATTATTATTATATTATATTAATTATTTTATTGATTGATGTTATACTCGATTAAAATTGTGTTATCACACCATTTTTTTTATAAATTTAATTTTTAATTATATAGCTCTCAAAAGTATATCTTGGGTATTTATTTCATGTTGCAGGATTATATCATATTTTTATTTAAGTGACCAATTTATAAATAATAACATAATAATTCAATAAAATCCCTTCAAGAATGTCAAAAACAATGCAAGCAGTTGAATAAAAATACTTTTAAATATCTTTTCTGACCCAATGTTTTCTTGGATTGAATTGAAACATAATCTTTGCTTTGTGCAAAAACATTTTTAATATCAAAGATGAAACTTAATTTTAGTTGTTCATTTTTTCTAAAGTAAAAAATTGATTATTTTAAAAATAAAATAATAGTCGGTGAGCTTGTAATCGATTAATAATTGATCCTGCTTTGTGATTGCTCATCTCTGGAATGAACCTGTAGAATTCTTTCTACTCCTCCTTGTCTTTTTGGAAAGATATTTTCTCTTGTTTATTTTGTTTTGGCTAACCTGAGCTTATCATTACCTTTTTATTTCAGATCAAAGATGTGCGAGATCACACCCAGGAGGATCGTATGGAATCCTTTTTCCTGTCGGAGACAACTAAATATCTCTACCTGCTGTTTGATCCTGATAACTACCTGCACAACGATGGGTCCTCAGGCACCCTGTACACGTTACCGTCGGGTAGACAATGCATCGTGGACAGTGGACCCTATATATTTAACACAGAGGCTCATCCGATCGATGGAGGAGTGCTTCAGTGCTGCCACGACTGGACCCTGGAAACCAACAGATATCTCAACTCTTTCAAGGGAGAAACAGTTAATTTCAATATGAAAAAATCAACACCAAGTCTTGGTATGTTCAAGATCATTGATATAATTAAAGTAAAGACGACTTCTTAGATGGCTACTCCCATCTTTTCTCTTATTCTTGGTTCTTTTTATAAATCATGAAAAAGTTGTTAATTTGACTCCCTTGATCCACAAATAGTTATTACTATAACTTCACAGTTTAAAAGTTTAAACTGCTTTAAATAAACCCAAAACACGATACTCATGAACACTATGAGAAGTATACTGACCAAAATGCATTAACATAAATGGCTTTAACATTCCTTGCACATTATTTCCACAGGGAATAGTGAGTACTCTAGTATAGCATCTTGTTGAGGTGCTGTGTCCTGCCTCTGCTGGATTAGTCTCCTAGGTTCTGTTTAAGCTGTAAGAGTCACTTTTTGAGATACAGGTTCATCAATAAATAAATTTATTACATGGCATTATTTACAACTTGACCACACTGTCATATTATATATCATTATAAAAGTAAAACTAAAGGAAAGTAAATAAAAGATGAAAGAACAACACAAAATACAATGAACAATAACAGTACACTGACAAGTGCACCATAAATTATTAAAACAAATAAAAAAGTAAATAAAAATAATGAAAAATAAAACTATCCTTATTATAGATTTGTTTTTATTATAAACAATGAATTATTATTGCTTTTATTTTTTATTTTTTGAGACCTAAAATCAATTTCATAAAAATCTTTTAAATTATAGAGTGGATTTTGAATCAGCAGGTGTTTTATTTGATATCTGAACTCTTTTTCGTCCAAAAGAGTTAAAGAGGGAGGCAGATGATTATAGAGCTGAATACCCGTGTGTTGAATGTGATGTCGTTCAGTCTTGAGAAGTCGAAATCTGTTGGTGGTTAGACGCTGCTCTTTTTACTCCTTTCTTACTCTCATGCGTAACTATTCTGATTGTTTCAACACAAATCTTGTCTTAACCTTTATTCTTTTTTATCTTTATTTTTTTATTAAAGATGAGGATGCAGGTAGAGCAACATTAGAAACTGAGCATGAAAATGCTCAGCAGATTGATGAGAAGAAAGTGGAAAATCTGGCAAAGGTCAACACAGACTTGAAGCAACTGAATCAGGACCTGGACCGGATTCTTAACATAGTGCTGTCCCAGAACTCCAAGGAGACAAAGGAAGAAGGCAATGACATGTCAAAGGAACAAGAACCATGGTTTAGTAAGGATGTATCACAGACCTGGCATAACGACTCTCATCCAGCTAATAACAACCTGGTACTGCTTGTTCTATATACTTTCAATACATCAGCTCAATGCAACAGAAGAGTATTTCCCTAAAACAAATATCTACAATTACCGTAGTATAATACTGTTGAAGGTTTAGATCTACAGTTTTACTGACTGAATGAAGGTAGATGAATCTGTTATTTAATGATCATCAGTGTCCACTGATGCTGCAATACTGTAGAGTATTTTGTAATTTCGATGATGTGTCACATCCCTTAAGATGTCTCCTAAAGTGGAAGTAAATTTGGTTTATCATCTATGAAACATTGTACCTAAACGTTTGTTGCTATTTCTATACAGATGTAAGTTTATAGAGATCCTAAGATTTATCTTGTAACAGTGAGTAGTCCTAACCAATATAAAAAGACTACTAACATGTCTGATTCATAGTATTGTTAATACTTAAATATAACAATATGTTAAACCAGTTAGGGTATCTTCTTGTTTAGCCAAACAATATTTTTAATTTTCCTCATTTATACCGTAGGTATATAGGAAAAGTATTGTGTTTAAATCCGAAACCGGGATAAAACTGGATTTATCCGTTTCAGGTGTTTCTAAGGCCTCCTGAGTGGTTTTCGCAAAGTTGTCTGTTTGTATGTATGTCTGTTATCATCGTAGCTCATAGTGTATTTATGCTAGAGAGTTGAAACTTTGTACAAAAATCATTCTACCACTGTAGTTGTGCCATTTAGAAAAAATTTTCTACGACGTCATTAACCCCTAATAATGACTCAGCAAAAATTTCAAAAATCATAAAACACGGAAAAATTGTGCAATCGGATTGAGATTTGGCACCCATGTAGTCTTGTATAAGACTAACATATGTGCCTAGTTTAATCTCATTATCAGCATTAGTTCAATATTTATTGAATGACTTGTGTACGTTTTTTAAACATTTAACATCAGAAAATGATTCAATTGAGTTGAAATTTAGTGCAAATGTAAAACTTTAGTTAAGAAATAAGTTCACCAAGTTTTGTTTTCAATACGAAAAGTATATCTATAATTTTTGTTGGATCATGAAAGTTAAGTAGCATTGAGCATGGTCAGTGCTGTATGGGTGACTGCTGAGAATGAAACAGATGCATATACTATTAAGGAAGGCATGTTGCAGTATAAATTTGGTGAATTGTATATTCTGAGGACAAGCGATGCGAGTCAGAAGCAGCGAGGATGAGCGTAGTGAATCCGATGTGATGAGAAAAAGTTCCGAGGTACCCTGTACCCTTTTTTTTAGATTTTGCCTCCCTGCAAACTCTAACTCAATGACAATGCAGTCCATTTGCATTTAATTGATTGTGACTTACCTTATTTAACTCTGCATTCATTGTTGTAATAGATTGAAGAAGATAAGAGTGAAGAGATGGAAGTGGAAGGGGAAGTACACGGCCTGAGTGAGTACATACAGGGACTGGTGAGTGGCAAACCTGCAAGAGAAACATTCGACCCTCAGCTCCTACTCGACAAGATAAGAACTAAGCATAGACCTGTCTACAACTCTTCCTTTAACATCCTCACCTGCCCAGCTCAGAGTGTTCTGTCCAGAGTCTCTATAGCCACTCACTTGTATAACTAATTGTAGAGTTCCTATTATAACTGTCTTGCCTAGGTATGCGTGGTTATTCATTAAGGTACAGGTCTTCTGCTCATGACTTATACCTTGGTCAATGATAATTGGGTTGGTTTTGTAGAGCATTTGTTGTCATGAACGATGTCTTTAACACCTCAAGATGACTCCCGGCAGACTGGCATTAAAATGTTTGTTTCATTGTCTACCTTGGCATGGTCATAAGCATCTACCTTGACATGGTCATAAGCATCTACCTTGACATGGTGCATCTACCATGGGTGCATAAGCATCTATGACATGGTCATCTACCTTGACATGGTCATAATCAGAAGACCTAATTTCCAAAGAAAAGTAAGTTCCAAGTCTTGCAAATGTGAGACAGTCTCCAAGATTGTCTGTGGCTCTTAGTTTTAGTAGTTTTGCTATCTGATGTTAGATACTCTAGACATATGGACACTACATGGTTTAGACTGTCGGTCTGACAGACACTTTGGTTTATAGTGTGACCATAAGAATAAATGAGAGCAATTCCATTCTCCCAGGAATGATTGGAAATACTGATAATACTGATTGATGAAATTAATGACCGAGTCTTTCTTCGAGTAGTTTGTGGAGTGAAATATTCATTAGATTCCCATCCAGTGAATAACTTACTTTGAGTAAACATTCCATTGCATACTTTAAGGAAGACTTTGAGAAAATTCAGTCTAGGCACTACAAAATATAAAACAAGAAATGTACCTCCAAAAATAATGAAAACCATTGTTAATAGCTAGTCAATGATTTCAACATTCCATTTCAGGTTAGAGTATGATAAAGGACCCACCCACAAAATCAAAACAAATAAATTTCCCTACAAATTTTTGACATACAAAAATTATTTTAAACAAAATAAATAAGAACATTCATTCTCAGGTTTGCAGAAAGGCTTTGGCTTTGAGAAGGCTTTATAAGGGGGATTAAGACAATAATGTATCAAATAAGTAGGTTTTACTTATCATGAAGGGTGGGTCCCTTATCATACTATCTAAAATGGGGTAAGAGTATTATAAGGGACCCACCCTTCATATAAAGTAAAACCTACTTATTTGATACATTATTGTCTTAATCCCCCTTATATATGCCCTACTCAAAGCCCCAAAGCCTTTCTGCATACTCGAGAATGAATGTATTTATTTATTTATTATAAGCTTGTGGTTGCCTTACATTCTAAGGCCTCACAATAGTCAATTCATAAATACAGATTAAAACATTAAAAAATTAAAATTACAATAAATAAAAATTATATAAGATATTATTAAGTTAAAAAGGTACCAGTATAACCATGATTTTTATTATTATTTAATTCATGATGTCTATTTTTAATGTATAGTAAAACTGAAAAAAAATATTTTTTCACTTATTTTCTTTGAAAAGTTGGCACAATGTGCATCATATTTAGACTTGGTAATAATTCTAATGGCTTTTTTGCAATAGAAAAACACTATGTGCACTCGGGCAGCTCCCATTCTCAGATGCCATATAATAATCGTGAGTGGAATGAGCATAGTAAGCAGCTTCCAGGTTATCAAGTCAACATTTACTTATGTTATGTTTAAAATAATGTCAAAAAATGTAGGGAAATTTGTTTTGATTTTGCGGGTGGGCCCCTTATCATACTCTAACCCCATTTCATACTATATAGAATAATCAGATTATGTAGTGAGTATTTTACAGTACAGTGAATGTGAAACAATAAATATCTCTATTTTCACTTACAGTGGACCTTTACCTTAGTCACTTGTCAGGTTAAAACATATCATAGTATGATTACTAGTCGAGTAATAGAAGTGTCGGAGGGTTCAATCCTTATATTACATTCAGTGAAACTCACCCTGTCCTCTCTCTACACTCTAATCGGTACTTATTTACTTGGTCCCCAACATAAAGTTGGGACCCAAGTAAATATGGCAATATAGGGCAATTATTCACTTGGGCACCAACAATATATTTACTAAATTATATAAAAGAAATTATTTAACAATCTTAATAGGGGATGTTGAAATGCAAAGGGGCTTTTGTATGGGGTTGAGAAGGGGAGAAAAAGAAAAGATTGATAATTAAGTAAATAAGATAATATAGTGCGAAAGTACCCTTGGTTCCCAACATAAAATGGGGGACCCAAGTAAATAAGTGCCCGAAACGGAGGGATTTTAATAGAGTTTAGACAGACCTCCTAGTTCCTATACCCAAATCCACTAGATTTTTTTCAGATAAATTGAAGTTGGGAACAAAATAAATAAGTGCCCTCTAATCTTTGTTATAATGTGTAACTAAGGATCTGTCATTTAGAGAAATGATATCTATTGAATAAAATGAGTCCTTTAATAAGCTTAAGAAATAATCCATTCTATCACTGAAACTCGCAATTATATTTGAATTTTAGAAGCAATATTTTTTTTTTGACATTTCCAGTCAAAAAAAATAGATTGAAAGATCAATAGATTAATAGATTTCTTCCTTTAATAGATGTACATTTCTAGTTTTATTTTATTTTTTCAGTACATCAGTTTTTTTTAGTTTTAAACAATTATTCAGTATATCATATTTTTATAAGGTTATATCTTGGGCCCATAGAGAGTTACTACTAGAGGGAAGCTACAAGGGCACTTATCACTGCCTGAGTAGCTTGGTACCATAACTGTACTTTGTTAATGTCGTTTTTAATAGTAAATACAATTTCACGTATTTATTACGTGCAATAATATTACATTATTTTTTTTATTAATTTGTCTTAAATTAAGTAAAATTAATTTAAGTTGTAATTATTATCTATCGTATATATTATAAAAGAGTAAATTTTTTGTTGGACTTTTTTAAATTTTATGTTTCGTTTAAAAAAAATTTTTACATTACAATTTTAGTTTTATTAGATTCACCTGAAGATGTTGGGCTTTGCTCGATGAAACGTTGAGAAGGTTATTAAATAAATTAATATTATTTATAAAGGACTGCAGTCTTCAAAAAATTTAAATTATTCATTGTAATTAATTTATTTTTAAATTAATTAATTTTTAAACAAATTATATTTTTTAATAATCTATGTTGTATAAAGTGATTTAATGTGAAGTCAATGAAATTTGTGATCCAATAGGAGTTGTAGACGGGTGGGGAGTCTCTAGTCTCCCTAGAGTAAGAATAAGTACAGTTATAATACTTAAAGGATATTGTCACACTACTAGACCCCTTATCACTGTGCTATTTAACCCTAGTCCTCCCTCTAGAAATATTAGTCTATTTGCTTGGACCCCATTAGTTCATGGTTAGACAGGTATACCAGGTTTTGACATATTAATGAATTCAATAGAATTCTAGAGCATTCTGCTTTCTCCAGCAGAATACACCAAACAACTCAAAAGTGATAATTGGGCAATTCTTATTTCTAACTCTGTATTTGTAAAAACTTCTCATGCAATATTTTTTCTAATGATGCTGTAATTGTTTTTGTACAAAAGAAAATAATAATAAATTATTTATTTATTCTGTATTTCTTTGGGTGCTTCAAATTTGAATGGTCTGATTGCTGACTGTTTGTTGTCGATGAGCCTGGTGTTCCTACGAGTGCCACTTTTCCCTTCATCTTGTTTTATGGTTTTCTCATCAGTCGTGGCTGTTTTAGTTTGTCCATTTCCCTGTGGATTTACTGGCTTGTCTGGAGACCCTGTTCTGTTTCCTAAACATACATTTACTACAATTCCGGAAAACATTTAAAGCACTTATGATTAGCAGTATTTAGAGTAATTACGGATGTATTTACTATCTGAGAACTAGCAAACCGAGTCCAAACGTGCTGCAGTATGAATTTAACGAAAAAAATATTTTTTAATGTTTTTGGGGTGCTAAATCGAATGAAACCAGTCTGGAAGTCAATATGACCACTCTAAATGACGAAAAAGTGTATAAATCCATAGTAAATTACTGGAAACCAAAATTACAGTCGATGAAAAATAAATTTCGAGTAGTTAGATGTCGTTTCAATGTTTTTGAAACGACACTATGGGAGTTATGTGTTTCACTCACACTTATACAGACATAGAGATGATTCTATAAAACATGTATTTCGGATTATTAGGGTGAGCACAGTTCTTTTCCTCAATGCCTGCAGTAGCACGAGGAACATGTGTATAAAACCTTTGTTTTTGTAAAACAAGTCCGCTTATTTTTACTCTGATTATAAAGTCCTCTAGCTAACATTTACTTTGGTTCCCTGTAGGGAATGTAAACCAGTATTATCGCCTTAGATAATACTATATATAGAAGGAGCATACTGATAACACGAAGCCGGTTCACTGGTGCAACGAAGTAATGCTGCCACCCTTACAATATACAATTTTCTAAAAGAAGTTGGCAATACTTCCGGTTGCTGAATTATTATGTTCATTATTAATTAATTATTGATTATTCATAAATACTAATATAATATCGGTGCATTACATATTTTAAGCATTTTAAATAGTAGTTTAACGTATTTATTAATATATATATAAAAGTAGTCCTCGTCAACTAAATGTAGATCTTGTATTCCGCCACCCTTTTGCCATCTAAGACCGGTTTTATTAAAGTATCAACAGGTATTTAAGTTATTATATTGTTCTTACGATCTTTCTCATTAATGATATTTATGACAAATATTCATAATGTCTGTTTGCTAAATAATTCCTATTTGATGTAAAAGAAAATAACTAAGTTCTTTTAAAAAAAAGTATACATAGTTGGCTAATCTCTTACTCTCAACAGGAGCTAAATCAGCTAGGTCACATTATAGAGCCTAAATAAAATTAGAAAAAACTTTCAATGTTCAATAAAAATAAAATAAAAATAAAGATGTGTATTTTTATACAACTAAAGTGATATATATATTTTAAGACTTGTTTTAACTTACTAGTTAAAACAATGGTGACGTGCTCTATTGAATGTTAGTATTAAGAATTTATATATATATATATATATATATATATATATATATATATATATATATATATATATATATATATATATATAATTGTATAATAGCTAAAAATGTATTGAATTTGAATTCAAAATAATGTTTTGTTGTCAGGTTGGCAGCATTACTTAGGTGCACCAGTCAACCGGCTTTCAGTAGAATTACATTGTGTTTACGGTCCTATCCTTCTATATATAGTATTATTCTATGATTATCGCCAAAGTTTTCACATAAAGCAACAATAGTATCAATAACCTGTATCAGTTTGACCAACCCGACGCGGTTCTGTTGATGGTCGTTGTATTTCTTTTGGTTGAGTCCTGGTAGAGACGTTGTTGGAATGGTCGTCATTCTGCGACAGCTTCTTGGTCTCTATATTGTTTAGCAAATTTTTAGAACCCATTTCAGTGAATGAGTCTTCTTTAATGACTATCAGTTGTTTACCATCTGCCATCCTGTTAAAATAGAAAGAGAAAAAAGCATCTGAAGGATTAAACTACCCTCCTCTCTTACTCGCTAATACTTCTAACTCACAATAAATAAATAAGTTATTTATTTACACAAAAACTACAGTCTATCATTTAGTTTAAAAATCTTGACAGGTCAGTTTAGGCACCACTGATTCTTAAGCAAAAAAATCCCTGCAAGAAGGGAGCGGGAAAAACTATGTAAACAAATCAGGTTATTTTTACCCGTATTTGCTTGGCGATGTTTTTTTTTATTTCTTTTGTGTAGTTTTATTTTAAAATATCATTTTTAAGATTAATTTGAAAGTTGTTTTCTAAACGATGTAATCAAAAGAAGAACCACAAACAAATTGAACGATAGCCGCGAAGAAGGTTTTTTCCCTACAGCGGTTATGGTGGTAGGGATTTTTTTTTCTTTTTTTAAGTGAGAGGTTGGCAGTGGCTTCTCTGATTGGTCAATCCCCAAAATACTTATGACCTTGGGGATTTTTAAACTAAACGATAGCCTGTAAGTTACAAATAAAAATAAAAAATGGTAAAAAAATAACATGCTAAGTACAATTTTTGAAAATAGGGAGAAAATTGTGTAAAAAGGATGGACTCTAAAAAAATTAGATCTTCCGCCCATCCTTACCAATGATTGTGGTGTGAGCGGGGAGGGGGAGGGGGGTCATCATTAGAACCAATGAGATTCTGCTTGTTACTCAATATATAGAACATTTATCTTGCGGTTGAAAAAATTCTGGCGCTGAGTTCCTCAAGCCAGTGAATTTCCTTCTAAATATTTCATGTCTTGCATAACAATAAAATTATTGCTGAATTCTCTTAGTACTCACTACTGAAAACAGAATGTCAGACAATTTTAAAACATTCAGTGTTCCGGCTTTTACTCTAATGTAATAATATGCTGTATCTTATCAAGACCATTAAAAGAAAATTTAAAAAATACTTTAGCACTTACTGAGAAATCAGTTAGTAAAGATTTCTTGCCCGATCTTTTCTCAGTTTGAGCCGCATCCATAGCCTGTGACTGAGCCTCCGTCAGCGGCATCCTATACAGCAAGTAAGTATTTTATTATAGATGATTAAATAACTTCAGAGCTTTTTTGGATTGTTTTAAATTGTGATATCAATTAAATTAATGAAGCCTTCAGTCCTTTTTTTGTTAAAATTTATTGAAAATAAATTCACGAAGAGCTTTCACCCAGGGATCCTGAGCTTCTTCAGTTCTTAAAATGACAAAATGAGAAAGTTTGAAAATTAATAAAATTTTGAATGTTTTTTATGTCACGTGTCTAAATAAGTAAATAAATTTTACATGAAATTAGAAAAAGGTAAAGGAAAAATTAAGATTTTAAGATAATAACAATTTTTTTTTCAGAATTATTGCTCATTATCTATAATAAGATATTATACATGTTTTTTTTTTTTCATATCATATGCCTTGCTGCATTAATTTTCTGCTTTTTTTGTAAATAAAAACATTTTTCTCTCTCTTTTTAAAATAAGATTAATAGTTTAAAAATAATTAAAAAAAAGTGATCGACCTAAGTCATTATATTTATTTAAGTTTTTTTTTAATAGTTTATTAATGTCTTGTTTATTTATTAAAAGGGATATATGGAAGATCTATTTAAAAATAGAATATATCCTATTTGTAGATATGTATTGTTATTTTTTATGTAACATTTTAACATGTGCAATCTATAAATAAACATTTTATGTATTTATTTATTTATAATATTATATTTATTTTCTGTATGAGGTTCTGTATAAAGTATAAGCTAATGATATTGACCGACCGAATAACTTAACTACTTACCACTCTCTTACCTACATAGGACACCCTACATACCAAATTAAAAACTTATTTAAAGACCTCTCAACTACAACATCAAAATTTCTCTTAAAATCCTATTAATTTTTACATTAAATATTTTTCAAAATTAAAAGACCCCCTCACTAATGCCCAAAGATGCAATGTTATATACAGAATACCATGTAAAGACTGCCCCCAAGCATACACAGGAGAGACCTCTCAACTTTTCAAAAAAGACTTGACACACATAACAACCAATACTTGACAACTCTAACCTTACGGCCTTATCAGAACATATGACAAATTTGACCACCGACCAGACAAAGAAATCTGTCTTATACTTCATACATAACCTCATACAGACAAAAGGAAATTTTTAGAAATGCTCTATATAAAAGCTGACAAAGACAGTATGAACAAAAAAAAATAAGACGTTAACAATCTTAGCAGCATTTATTATAATATTATCTTAAAATCTTAATTTACCTTTACCTTTTTCTAATTTCATTTAAAATTTATTTACTTAGACACGTGACTTAAAAAACATTCAAAATTTTATTAATTTTTCAAACTTTCTCATTTTGTCATTTTAAGAACTGAAGAAGCTCAGGATCCCTGGGCGAAAGCTCTTCGTGAATTTATTTTGAATAAATTTTAATAAAAAAAGGACTAAAGTCTTCATTAATTTAATTGATATCATAGATGATTAAAGATGAGAAACCCTTCACTGGGTGAATGGTTTAAAAAAAAATCCGTTTCATAATAATTCCGGTGCGGATGTCCGTAAGCCTGGCAAGTTTTCTTTGAAATGCATGCTTCTTTGTGCTCTTTACAATTTATATCTTGCATATATATATATACATGCATAATATATATATATATATATATATATATATATATATATATATTGCATTATTATTCTTTACAATTTATATCTTGCATATATTATATATATATATTATATATATATATATATATATATATATATATATATATATTATATATATATGCAAGATATAAATTGTAAAGAGCACAAAGAAGCATGCATTTCAAAGAAAACTTGCCAGGCTTACGGACATCCGCACCGGAATTACTATGAAACGGATTTTTTTTTAAAACCATTCACCCAGTGAAGGGTTTCTCATCTTTAATCATCTATATATCAATTAAATTAATGAAGCTTATATATATATATATATATATATATATATATATATATATATATATATATATATATATATATATATCCCTGAATTAACCCAAGCAGAGTTCAACAAAGGCTATCAAGCCAAGACGTTTTTTCTTTAAAAATTCAGTGCACTCAAAACCAACACGTGAGAATAAATAATACAGAACAAAAATTATGTGGGTGGGAATTTATTATAATTATTATTATTTATTTTACTTACCCCCTGAGCCAGTCAGATAGAACCACAGTTTCTATATCGTATCGTTCTGCTGCTACCGGTTCTAGCATGTGAAATATTAAATTCTTGACTTCTACAGACAAAACCGGCAGTACATGGCTCCTGTCACAATTATCAAACAACATGACGGGAAAATATTGTCCAGGGGAGGAGCTCATATAAAAGTGAGATTTTTTGGACGAAAACAGATGCTGATTTTGTTGGGGTGACTTATGAGAATATTTTTGATGTACCTACCTGAGGGAGATATGTGTAGGATATATAATGGTAATGGAACTACATTGCGCCTTGCCTAATTACTTGTAGTGCACCAGAGTGGAGTTTAGGGTGAAAATCTTATTAAAAAATATTTGATTGCACTCGTAAAATCCTTGTGATGATGTATAACCTTAACTCCCTCTTGGAGGAGGTTTCAATGAGGTTACACAGAGCCCCTGAGAGCCCCACTAAAAATGTTTCAGGCCTCTCAATGTATTAAGATAGGCTATGCCCCCTCTAGTATATGTCTCTATGCTTGGGAATACAAAACCTCCCTAGGGAGTTATGGTACATTTAAATATAATGGTAAAAAAGTCGAAAAAAGTTATAAAGTAAATTTTAGTGTTTTTCACTTTGTCAGCAATGATTCTTTGAGCTTGTTTTTTATGTTTTTTCAATAATATCACTATTTATTACGGTATAATTATTATTATAATACAAATATTAAAATATGGCTCCAGTATACACAAAATAAATATTGTATTACTGTTGCCAATAAAGAACTTGTATAAAAAAAATACAAATATTAATTTTTTACAAAAAACTTTATAATATAATTTAAAAAAATAAAGTTGGCAACCCTGATATCTACGGCTTGTTTTAATTTTTTACCATGAGTTGTCAAATTTGTGTCATCGGTTTTTTTTATTTTTGTTCATTTATTTTGTTTAATAAAGGTAGTAGCAGAGGACTATAGATACTTAAACGTAAGACTGTCGACTCAATGGTGGGAAAATTTGGATTCCGGTCGACACTAGCGCGGGCGGGGACCTACCTTTCAATTGAGTGGCGTGTCTTAATTCCCACTTTTTGCCCACAGTCAGTTTGAAATTTAATTTTTATACTTGTTAGTTATACTTCTAACTAACCCCACCGCTTTAATCTTACACGGAACACTTCTGATTATTTTTAAGTTTTTCATTCAAGTAATTTATTGCTTAATTGATTCAATCAGGTAATAATGAAATAGTGGCTAAAGTTTACACGTGCTAGAAAATAGATTTTGGGATTTAATGCAGCCTGTATTTTAATTACATCAGCAAGATGCGCACATGTGATTAAATGTAATTACCTGATAAAATCGACTAAATCAATAAAATAATTAAATGAAATTTACTTATCTGCCATCAGTTGCGTTCTTTGGAAGTTTTAAAAAGGTTTCTATTTACTTTTAGTTTCTGAATTTTTGAAATACAGAACATGCAACGGCGAACCGTTTTTGTGAAAAATACACACAGAAAATAATCATTTTATAATTATAGTAAATGTAGCTGTCATAACCAAGAATTGCCATGGTATTCATAAATTTAAATATAAAATATAATCAGCCATTTTTGGAAAGCTATTGGGTTAGTTCATGAGTTGTCCGCACCGGTCCGCCGCAGCGCTTTTTTAGTAGCTTGCGATAATCGAGTTCCAAACTTTTCCTCATTTAAGTTACCCCCCTGGGTAGTAGGTAATATAAAACGTATATAAACGATGACTTTTATAAACAAACGAAAAGTTGCTAATAATCATAATGAATCAGATAAATAATAAGGAGAATAAACGTAGAAACATTGTTGGATTACTGGACCCACGCCACCTGATATTTTAGGTATTGCATCAACTTCAAACAGTCTTTACTGCCAGCAAAATCTCGCAGTAAGTATTTAAAAACTTATAATATATTCAAAGACTGGTGTCAGTCAATTGTATTTTTTTCACAAAGATTAAACGTTATATTTAGAAGAATAATTAACTCTTGTATATTTTTTTCTGCCGTAAGTAGATAAAAAAATAATATATGCTACTATGCAGCAAAGGAAACATTTCTGACTCGTTCTAGCATTTGTCTGAATCGGCTCCACCTCTGCAGCTAAATAGACATTTGCCTGACTCGGCTTCGCCTCGTCTGTCAAATGGGTTAATTACCAGCCTCGGCTTGCGCCTCGGCAGGTAATTTCAATAAAATGCCCTCGCCTTTGCCTCGGGGGCTAATATAAAAACTCGTCTGCAAAATTTCATTTTGCTGCCTAGTAGCATAATATACTATTTTGGTGCCTTTTTTTATCCGTCACGGTTGAGGTTTTTTAAACAATATCCTACTACTGGTTCAAACTTGTTCAGTATAAATATCGAGTGAAAGTAATAGACGTACTTGTATTTGTATCTATGGGCTTTCTGTAGTTCGTACAGTTTGGCAGCATCGGATGAATCGAACGGCAGTTTCTTGTTGAGGAAAGCGAACAGAACACATCCCAGTGACCAAACGTCCGACAGCTTGGGGTTGTATGAGATACCCTTGATTATCTCGGGAGCTGCATATTGCTGCGATCCACAGAATGTCTTACTTAGCAAGGGTTCCCCTGCAACCCAATGATTAAACATACTGGTAATGCGTTGCAAAGGGTACTCTTATCTGTCTGTTTTCGTTAATGAATTTTAATTCCGATACTTAGTAGTAGTAGTAATAATATGGGGGGAGTGGTAGTAACTACCAGGCAAGTAGGCCACGTTGTTGGGCCCTTTTTGCCAGCTCCCTAAGATAGTGTTCTACCTCTTTTTAATTTCAAGTGTAGGTATATTTCATCTAATCTAGACAGAAGATCCGCGAATTTCTATGGTTCCTCTCATGCTTTTTCAAGCAATCATACATATTTTCACTGACTCTTACAGTCTAGTGAAAACTAGGAACAACACGTGCCCTCGCTGTTAAACTAAACCTCCATACACTTTAAACTGCAAGGCAGACACACTATAGTCCTAAATTTTGCCTACACCCAGTTTCATTTAGGGTAAGGGATCTAACGAGTACCTGACAACGCACAGGCTCGAAACCACCGGCTTTACGTCCCTTCTCAAGGACGTGGTGCGCAGAATTTTCATCCCTCTCATAAAAATCCTAGAGGCCCGTGCCGGGATAGAACCCATGACTAAAGTCCATTCATTCTGTGTATTGGCCGCATACCTTAACCACTACACCACGGGTGACTCTCTAATTCCGATACTTATTAATGATTTTAACAAATGCGTGATTTACCTGCAGCGTTAGAGGAGGACTTGGCAAAGCCGTAGTCCCCCAGTTTGATGTTCATATTCACTGATAAGAAGATATTCTCTAGCTTGATATCCCTGTGCACGATGCCAAGGTAGTGCAAGTACCGCACGGCCTGCGCCAGCTGATGAAACCAAAACTTAGCATGGTTTTCCTGCAGTTCTCCGACTTTGATCAAGTAAGTCAGCGCATCCCCTGCTTCACATAGCCGCATCAGTATGAAGCATCTGTTAATATGCTTTGTAATAATCATTAGGTTCTTTATTTGACATTACTTTGCTTCCCCCATATGATCCCTTTCTCTATATCCTGGCTCTTTCGTTTCTAGGTATATTTTGGCTGCTAAAGCATTCACCATCCGAGTATGGATATTTCTACTACATTTCATATTCATATGTCATTATCTATGAAGAAGGAGCGCTTCTGTAGATGGCTTCCAACCTATAATTGAAGGGAGGACTTTTTTATCGAGACCTTTTGTCACTCGCCACTTCCTTGGAAGGTTGCCGTTTATTATGAGAGATAAGAGCACGATAATTTATTTAATAGTCATCTAAAGACATTCATTTAATCATATTGTATCTAGATCCTGAAGAGCTAGGGTATAAAAGAAGGGAGTCTTAGAGAGTTCAACAGAAGGAACTTAATTATTATAAGCCTATTTTTATCAATCCTGATAAAGGTAAAAATAAAGTGCTATTTACAATTATAACTTATTGTCGTGACCGAAGAGATCTCAGCGAAATGACGTGATCGTAGAGATCTCAGCGATATGTCGTAATCGTAGAGATCTCGGCGAAATGTCGTGATCGTAAGATATCTCCGCCATATTATAATCGTAGAGATCTCGGCGAAATGTCGTAATCGTAGAGATCTCGGCAAAATGTCGCGATCGTAGAGATCTCGGTGAATCGTGATCGTAGAGATCCCGGCGAAATGTCTCAGAATCATTTTGATTAAACATCATTTTGATATTAGTAAAAAATGTAATGTTTATTACATTTTTATTAATATTTTATTACATAATTTATCTTCGCAGCATTTTTCGCACGCATTTCATGAAAAGCGTGCGAAAATAATCTTGAAATAAATCTTGAAACTTTTAAAGATTTTAAAAGTTTCTAAATCGGTAAAGTTGTTTAGAAAACAATTTTCGCAGCGGCTTGTGAACGGATTGAATATTATCATTAGTTATGGTTACAAGTTATTTATACAATGATAATTCGGCGAAGGAACCTCCTATACAGTCAACTGTTATTTTATGTAACGCCTTGTTGTGTACTACTATGGGCGAATTTGTTAGGTAATCAATGTGGAATAAATTTGGATTACTTAGTGGATGCTTACTGCTTACGAGTAAACTATGTTTGTGTTATACTTGCTCATATAAATATATTTGCAATACATTTGTGTCATGTTAGGATGCCTGATTCTAAAATATTAGTTAGTTATTATTGATAAATATACTATGAATGCGTGTTATGTTGGGACGCCCGATTGCTATGAGTCTGTATACGTACTTGTTATTATTGTTAAATATACTATGAATGCGTGTTATGTTGGGACGCCCGATTGCTATGAGTCTGTATACGTACTTGTTGTTATTGTTAAATATACTATGAATGCGTGTTATGTTGGGACGCCCGATTGCTATGAGTCTGTATACGTACTTGTTATTATTGATAAATATACTATGAATCGTGTTATGTTGGGACGCCCGATTGCTATGAGTCTGTATACGTACTTGTTGTTATTGTTAAATATACTATGAATGCGTGTTATGTTGGGACGCCCGATTGCTATGAGTCTGTATACGTACTTGTTATTATTGTTAAATATACTATGAATGCGTGTTATGTTGGGACGCCCGATTCCTATAAGTTTGTATACGTACTTGTTATTATTGATAAATATACTATGAATGCGTGTTATGTTGGGACGCCCGATTGCTATGAGTCTGTATACGTACTTGTTATTATTGTTAAATATACTATGAATGCGTGTTATGTTGGGACGCCCGATTCCTATGAGTCTGTATACGTATTTGTTATTATTGTTAAATATACTATGAATGCGTGTTATGTTGGGACGCCCGATTCCTATAAGTTTGTATACGTACTTGTTATTATTGATAAATATACTATGAATGCGCGTTATGTTGGGATGCCTGATTTTCATGAGTACACTGAGCTCTCTGGGAAGAAACTTCCTTACAAACTCAGCTGGTACATTATTCTGGTTAATGTATTTACACGCCAGCCTTATTTTCTTCCTATCTGGTCGCGTACACACGAGAGAAAACACCTTGGCGTACGCCCCTTCTCCTAGCAGCGACTCGATCTTGTAACCTTTTTTAAGTATAAGGTTGGCGTCCGATGGACTGAGGCTGACCATCCCAATATTCACCCTAATAACAGCACTTAACAAACTTAATTCTTAAAACTCTTGAAAACATCATTTTTTTTTTTAATTCAACCCATGTCCGTATACTTTTTCACCGCCCCCATTTTCTAAACATTTTAATCGTTTTGCTAAAACATTTTAGCAAAACTTAATAATACAATTTTGACGTTTTTCGTAATATAAAATTGACATTGACTTGTTTTTATCCTGTGTAATGGTTCATGCATAGATAAACAATGGTTAATGCGATAAGTCCTTTTTGTCGAGTCGAGCGTATGTTTAGCCAAAGACACCAACATTATCGTATTGGTCTTAGAATAGTGCTTATAAATAAGAAGTGCTAATAAATAGCACAATACTGTAAACTTAATGTAATATACTTATAACAGTGAAGGCGTATGTATACAAGAAACATCTTGACATGTGGAATATATTTTTTTCTGATTAGTTAAACAGATAGTTATGCAGGTTATACGTAGATATATCTACCAATGCACTGCTGCAGTGTGGGATCAAGTGAGAAGGGTAAACATCAGCATAAGGAATATAGTAGTCCAAGAGCCAGGCCTAAAAAATGTGACTCATTTTGTACAAAAAGTATTTTTTGTTTCAAACAATTTTTTCTGAAAATATACCTTTAATTAAAAAGGAAAAGCATAGACTGCTCATCCAGAGTGGAACCCTTCATATGAATGCGCTCGCTCAAAATATTAGAAAATCGCAGAAATTTCAGTTTTCTTGTAATAAGTGGTTCCCTGTAGGTCGTGTGCAAAACATGAAGAGAACTTTTTTTAAAGCTGATAAAATTTCCTACAAAACGAATGTTTTCCCGTCAAAATCAGATAAATACAACTAAAGCTATGACATTTGTTAAAGGGCGAAAAAATGGACAAAAAGCCAATATTTTTCTAAAGAAATTCGCTGACTTTGCATAAATTAACCATCTTTTAAGTGTTTTTGAAAGAGCCATAACTTGGGTTGCAGTCATCCGATTTTGATGATTAAACACTCGTTTTATAAAACATTTTCCCTTCATGTTTTGCACACGACTCACAGGGAACCACATATTTTAAGAAATCTGAAATTTGTGCGATTTTCTATCATTTTGAGCATGCGCATTCTTATGAAGGGCTCCTCTCTGGATTGGCAGACTACGTTTTTCTTCTTAATTTAAGGTATATTTTCAGAAATATTTGGTTTGAAGTAGTACAAAATGAGTCACATTTGTTTGCAGGTTCGGCTCTTGGACTATACAGGTTTTTGATTAGTTAAACAGATAGTTATGCAGGTTACGTAGATATATCGACCAATGAGTAAATAAACAAATTTATCATTATTTACTTTATTACTTATCCTCACCAACTACCGTAGGTAAGTATAGGAAAATGATTGTGTTGACACAAAAAATCCGAGATGAAATCATAATTATCTGTTTTAGGCACATTTATGACGTTTTGAGAGGTCTATATCATTCAGTGGTGAGTGTGTCTGAGAAAACTCTCTTTGTTTTTATCAAAGAGTTGAAAGTCAGCACGAAAATCAGACTTAAGACCTAGTTGTGCTGCCCGGAAGGACCGAGGTAACCAATAGGGCTGAGCTGTTTAAAATCGAAAATTTTAACGATAGAATTAGGCCCGTATTCAAAGACATCTTCCCAACATTTTCCTAACATTCTCCTTAAGGAACAAGGAGAATGTTAAGAAAATGTTAGGAAAATGTTAGGAAAGTGTTAGAAAAATGTTAGGAAGATGTCTTTAAATACGGGCCTTAGAATTGACGCAAATGTATACTTATAAGATGTGAATCAATATATTCAATTTAAATTTGAGTGAAAAAAAACTACGCTCTACTTAATATTTGTCCAACTAGAATTTTAATCTTTTATTAATGTATAAGGATCCCGACGATCCTAATTAATACGAACTCAATGGAAACAAAAAGCTCTTGTCAAAGGGGCGAATCCTTTTTCACCTCATGTCGACATATAGAAGTGTCGAACTATTGGCCACAAACTAAAGGGGTTTTTATTGCTGTGTAAGACTAGAGTGCCTGTATATACAGGCACTCTATATAAGACCAAGTAATCTCTAATAGAGCTTATAAACGATATATAAGTAGAGATAAGGGCATGAATGAAAGCTGCAAGTTTGCAGCTATCAAACTTGTGATACTATTTGTGGTACAGTTGTACCACAACTCACCAGAATACATAGATCATATTCTCTACAGCTGTTCAGCATTTGCGCCCAAGGGTTCCATTAATAGACTTAATTATGTAGCTAATATTATTTAGAGTGTCTATATATCATGATATACACGCACTTCTATATTATTCACAAAAAAATTGTTATTAATGAAATGTGATTACCGACACCGTTATACTTTAATTTTCTGGTCTTTCGTAATGATCATTTTCTTTCTTTTGCTCTATATTAAGCTCTATTTTGTTCAGTATCTTATCAGAGGTGAGTGTCTTATTAAGCTGACTCTCAACAGAATTTAAAATAGGGCGGGAAACAAGCAGGGCGGCCAAGTTGTATACAAGTTTGAGAGCACTCTGGCGGATTATAAACCAAACCAGTTGACAAGTTTTTCTCGTTCAGTAAACTTTTTTGCCATTTCTTTTTTTTAATATTTGTTTTTAATTTTATTTGTTTCGAATGTTTTTTTATGAAAGTGAATTCTAATCAGTGATAAAGTGTTGTCAAGTTATTCAGATAGTTAAATAGTAAGATATTGTAAGGTATTCGAAGTGATCAGTACAGATGTTGGAGTAACCTCTTGAAGCCATGATTGATCTAAAGCGTCTGTCTAAAAACTTATTGTCGATGTTTTCTCTCATTTTTACGTTCAATGTGGACAAAACGAGTGCGTTTTTACGCTACTAATACGCCTCTACATTTCAAATGCGTTTGTAAAATTAATGACGGTAAGTTTAACTCGATTTTCGTGTTATTTGATAATGAAGTCGGTACGACCCGATATCTGTCCGACCACCATTATTTTTTTACCCTTTATATTCAAGTTGTGATTATTAATCAGTTGATTTGTTTTATTTTCTGTATTTTTTAAATAATTAGCCTACATCCGATGTAAATTTGTTAATTTTTGATGTCGTGCTTGTTTAAAATGAGATGAGAGCGGAATGATGGCTCGTTTATATCGAGATATAGGCTCGTTAAAAGTTGATTTTACTTTCCCAGGTCGAGGTTTTACTTGGGCGGAGGCTTCTTTACTCCCTTATTTGTTATTGAATTAAATTTCAGCGTCATTCTTTATACTTTAGAGTTATTACAATGTACTGCTCTGAACAGCTGATGTGTCAAAGGGTGGTCAGGTCTATATTATATACTTACTTGTGCATTAAGTTATTTTGAGAGGGGAAATTAAAAGAAGAGGGGGGTGAAGGCTAATCACTCTGTAATGAAGTAATGTAGGACTTTATTTTGGCCAGGGCTCGTAATAAGGCTTTGTGATCTGATCAGATTTTTGGTTTATTGTTTCTCCACTATTAGGTCTCAGCACTGGCTGTCATATCATTTTTAACTCTATTCGCGATTCAAAGAGATAGTTGTAAGGTTGGCAATACCAATGGCGGGAAAGCAAAAGGGTGATCACAAAAGTTTTTATCACAGGATTAGCATGGGAGCCAATAAAAATTCTTCTTTTATTTTTTATTGTTAGTTAACTTGTGATAAATGAGGTAAAAATTAATAGAACGATCATCGGTGCTAAAAAAAATTGCCAATATTTCGTAGATAAATACTTTGATTATTTCAGGATTTTAAATATAGAATCAGGCTCTTATCACTACAGACTTGGATTTGTCCGATTTAACCTAGAAATAATAAAACCTAAACGGATAATTTAAACAAACATTTTACAAAAAGTGAATTTATTGAGTTATTAACTATTTTAGTGTTTAAATAATATTGATTAATAAATTAAAACACAATTACGGTGAAAATCAGCTCATTATCAGTTAATTTAAATATCTGTTACAACTAATTTAAACAGTTTAATTCAATAAAAAGTAATTTTGTGTGTTTGTGCCAACTAAAATTATTCAAAAGTAACATTATTCAACAATAACTAAAATAAAACACTATATTTTGATTTTCACCTTCTTATCACTCAATTTAAATATTCGTGACAACCCATTAAAACCTTATTTTTCAAGGAAATAGTGATTCTACTGATTTCATACGCTCTAAAATTAATTAAATTGAAGCACATTGAGAAAAAAAATTAAGAAATAATCGTCACAAATAAGAAAAACCAAATAAACCCCATAAGGACTTTAACAACGATCACCCTTTCGTTATCAATTTCTTATCAGCCACGGTGGCGCTGCTACGGACTTTGAATCGCGAATATATCTAATCCTGTTATCCACCTAGTATGTTTTATTGTAAATTTGAATTAAAATTATTTTGAGAGAGGGTGGGAGGAGGAATTCCACTCATGGTTGAAAAAGTCACATGGAATAAACAACACACTATTGAGCACACAATTTTTTTGCACATGGGCTCCACAATTATTGCTAAATATTGCTAAAATCGCTCAGTCAAGTGTTTTACTCAGATATGATTTTTACCAACTTTAGTAACTTTTAAAAATATAGCAAAAAATATTTTGTATTTTTCAATTGAACTTTTAGAAGTCACCAAAAATTGGTAACAAAGTTATCAGATTTGGGCAATAGTTACCAAAAGTCATAGAGATATTATTACCTAGAGGTAACCTGACCATCTTCGTTTCTTATATACTATTAAATAATCGGTTCAGAATAACAATAACTTATATAAGAGAATGTTAAAAATACTAATCAACAAACAATGTGCTGGAAGACAAAATCAATTGATTTATTATAACCTTAACTCACTCTTGAAGGAGGTTTTAATGAGGTTACACAGAGCCCCTGAGAGCCCCAAAAAGATGTTTCAGGCTTCTCAATCTATTGAGATAGGCTATGCCTCCTCTAGTATATATCTCTATGCCAAAAGTGGTGACATAATTATTAGTTTTGGGTAATTAGTTACCCAAAAAAAATCATGGTAAACCTAAAATGTTTTGTCTTGTATATGAAAAAATGCACAATTATAGACAATTAAATAGAGACACTTAAAAACTTACTGTATAAGACTTAATGTTACAAGCTAGTATTTACAGTGGTACCAACTAGTATACCATAGATCAGGTTTCTCGTACATGTCAAATTCAAAGTATTTATTTTTCAACAAAAAGTTACTCTTTAAAAAAATCTTTTGTCTGTTTTATACTTTTATCTCAATAAAAAAATTGTACTTAGGATCTTGCACCCAACAAGTGGTCAAGATAGAAAATTTTGTATCAATAATTTATTAATCTTGTATGGAAAAACATTATATTTTTATTTTTTGTTATTGTTAGGGGACTAAATTATGGGGGTCTGTATTGGAGGTGGGGTGGGGTTGGGGGCTAAATAACAATTATTGTGTTTTTACTTTTTTTCATTGCAAAACTTGTTTTATTAAAGCAAATGGATATGTTTATATAGAATAATATATTTTTGAAAAATTATTGTTTAACCTGCTTTATTCTAGGTGGTTTTTGAAATAATGGTACATAAAAAGGCTCAGGGTACAGAATTAAAATTTAAATTAATAAATACCTGTAATATTAAATCAATTAAATACTTTTATGGAAATTTCCTTTTTTTAAACGCAAAATTTGGCTACTGTATGTGGAACCGAATCGGTGGACAAAAAAATTACCCAAGAGAGAAGCAGGTTAAAAATTAAATTTACTAAGAAAAGTTCCTTTTTATAAAAACAATTTCTTAGACAAATGTATTTAAAATAAATATAATGTGTTTAATATTTTGAAATGAGGATATCACCTAAATTATCTGATTCAGGTGATATTTAGAAGTTGTTACCAACTTGTCTCTCTGCACATGTTTTTTTCCTACAGTAATCCCTACAAGAGAATATTAATTGTCGCCATGTTCCACTACTTTATTAAGCACTTAGCTTCTTGCATATATATGGTTAAGACTTTTACACGCACTGGATTTAATCCTACCCTTCACCCATTGTCTTATATTAGGCATATTTTTCTATATGTCACTCATTAATATAATGAGTTCAGAATTGTAATGGCATCCCAGATTTTAGTTGGGAACTCTACTTTCCAGGGTTAAATGAAGTAAAATAAAGAGTTTGTATTTTACTTTAAACTACAAACAATATCATTAGTTGTTTTGACAGAAATTTTGTAGTATAGACTCACCATGATGTTTAATAAAAGAAAAAAATATTATATATATATATACATATATACACTAAGAAAGAAAGACAGAATGTTTTTGAATCCATTGGGTTCTGAAACATGGACATTTATTAAAATAAAGTAAAATGATGAGCAGTTAAATAAATATTGTTATTGTTATAATAATAATAATAAATCCTGTTTAAAACCTTGCAGCCCATCAGGGATAATCCCTGCAGGAACAACCTCTAGTGGTTGTGGCAACTGTTACGCTCAAAGTGTAATCTAAAGTCGGTGATAATTTATTCAAACAATAATCTAATCTAAACTAAAAGGTTAACCTGGGATGTGAACCCCAGACCTCCGTGGAGTCAAAGGTCAGTTTAATAACTAAAGACCTCGACCACGGAGGCGGCTTATTATTTTTGTTGTGTGTTTGAAACCCTGTATAAAATAGTCACCTGGAGCTATAATTGATTTGTACATGTAGACTCATGTGTGATCACATATGATGTGTATTACTTATCTCTGTTACAGGTGGAATGTTAGAGTTGAATGCCAGGCTGCTCTGAACTTCCACAGACTTGATGGTTGCATCGGTAATATCTCTCCTCACACTTTCTATTTTCCCTAATTTTTACTCTCTAACTTGATAAGTCTATATGTTTAGTTTGATGACCGACAATAGTTATGATCTACTTAATGAATCCTGTCAATTTTATTGGCTAATTAGGTTTAATTTAGTTTATGAATTTATATGTAATTTTTTTTAACATATTCTTTTCTTAATATTTAAATTTTATGTATGTATGTGTGGATATGTGTATGTATGTGTATATGGACATGTATATGTATGAATGAATGTGTACATTGTACATGCATACATATTTAGATTACATATTATTATTATGTGTCTGTATATGTATTAGAAATTTAGCTTCTTTAGAAATATTTCATATGAACTAAAAAAGAAAACGATTTATAAAAACTCATTTTCTCTTATACTTAATTTCATTATAAAGTACTAACAAGAAGTAGCTTGAGAATTAAAATTTTAATGAAAAGCTAGCCGCGCACAAGCCTTAAGCTTAAGTGGCTAGTAAGATCTTATTTATAAACAAATAACATTATGAATAGATGTAATAAGACTTTTAGAGCCTTTTGTATGATTGTATTGTGTATTACTCTGTCAATTATTTTTTAAATAAATGTTCAAATTATGTTTGCTCCCAAACATAACAGTTTTTGAAAGGGGTCTCCACCCAATCAGCTAGTGCTAACTAGCTGATTGGTTGATGATAACTTGATGATAACTAGCTAACGGTTGGTATCATACATTGTATTGTATTGATAGCAAATTGAATGTATGTGGCCTGCTCTTTGATTTCCAACCAAATCAATTTTATGGATATTTTGCTTCTCTAACGGAAGCTTTATAGAGGGTGATAGCTTTGAACCTTTCTTTTTAAAGGGCTCTTTGAAGTCAAAGTTAGACAATAGTGGACATTTGCGGAGTAAGTAGAAGTTAACTGGGTAGTTTATTATGCCCTTTAGTTAACAGGGTAGTTTATTAGGCCTTTTGGTTTTTTTACTTTTTATTAATGACCTGAGTGGCTCCGAAGTTATTGTCCAGATTTATTTGAACAGATGACACATCTGTTATTGTTTCTGCGAAAGATCTGGTTGTTTCTAACGACCTGTCATCATTAGAATTTAAAATTAATAGACATTTCATAGGCTAACAATATTTATAAATTTTAGCCCATCAGATACCGTTCCATCCAGCAAGTTGTTGGGATTAATTTTTGTTGATTCCTTGGAGTTTCTATTAATTGTAAGTTTTTGTAATTTAAGAAAGACAAACTTTTGATTTTAATTTTACTTTTTAAAATGGGAATAGACAAATTTTGTTGTCTATTCTCACTTTAAAGCACAGCTGTTAGGTTAGTAACTCTTGCAATGACTTAGACACCAAAGGATAATTAAATGTTTTTTTTTTTTCATTTTTGCTAAAGTTTTTTTAATTTCAATTATTAATGAAATGCACTCTTAATTATGAGGGTCCCAGTTATTTATCATCAAGTAAATATTTCAGAAATAAATCTATAAAAGATTTATTAATCAAATGTATTGAGTCATTAAAATTTAAGTTTAATCAACTTGTTTCTATATTAGAGCCTTGAATCAGCATCCCTCCCCCCTGTTATCAATATTATGAACCAGTGATGCCCTATACCCAAGTCTAAATAATAAATTATCATTATTTTGGTTCCCAGTTTAATTAAAATGTCTTTCATTGTGTTTAATTGTAATTACAGTCGGACCTCTATATAACGAACTTAAAGGTTCAAGAGAAAAAATTTATTATATAAAAATTTTGTTGTATAGAAATTGAAAAAATAAATAACTCTGTACTATTTTATGATATTTTAATGGATATATAGGATGAATAATAACCTCGCAGTTGCATATTCAGCAGCTTTTTCCTTATTAGCGGTCCTGTCACAGGCAATTTTTGTCCCTTAACATTGTCACCCACTGTCATCAATGTCTTCATACTTGCATACTCAAGAACTTTTTTTTAAATCGCCACTCGTTTCGTATAACCTAAGTATAGATTCCCGATTTTTTTAAATTGATGATATAGAACTAGGAGCGATTTATATTCAGAGACAAGTCTTTGTTTTGACTCTATCGTCAGAATCTTTTAATAAATTGATTTTTTTCAGAAAGGGACAGCGATTTCCGTTTTGACATTTTAATAAACTCGATTTACAAACAAATAAAAAGTTTCAAAAACGAACTGGTCAGACCGAATACCAAATTAAAACTGAAAGATTTTTAGTTCTATGCTGTGTTAATCCTAATTTCATAAAAAATTGTAAAGAAAGAGTTCGCAAAATTAAATAAGGCAGGGCGAGAATGAATAAATAATTTTTTTGGGAAATTACAGAAAAACAGAAGTGCCGTTTTGGTCAATTCCTTGAAAGTTTGCGAGTCTTGCCTTTATCTTTTTTTGGAAATTCTGTTCGTTATATAGATTTTTTTTTCGTTAAATAGAAACACTTTTAAACACAAAATTCAAGGGAACGTAAAAAATTCGTTACATAGAGACTTTCGTTGTATAGAAGTTCGTTATATGGAGGTCCGACTGTATTTAAATTGCTTTAGTTGTTATGTCGATGATTAAAGTAATGAAACTCTTGTTTGCTACGACATGAAGAAATCATTTATTTACAATTTGCCTTACATGCATCAACTGACTAAAAACTAAAGAAGAACTAAGGTGAGCGTTAATGGAGTTCATCTTAATAAAAGAGGAAGAAGTCTCTCCATAAAAATATATTTATATTTTTTTTAGCAAAGCGCTATCAACCTAACAAGAGGTCATCATCAGTGCTAGCCGTTGAATAAACAAGAGGGTGATAGATGAGTCTTACGGATCAGATATCAAAGATAGACTCACTATTAGTCTATGAGTCTTATCTTTGATATCTGATCTGTAAGACTCATCTATCACCCTCTTGTTTATTCAACGGCTAGCACTGATGATGGTCTCTTGTTAGGTTGAAAGCGCTTTGCTATTAAGAAATATATTTTTGCGGAGAGACTTCTTCCTCTTTTATTGACTAAAAACTAATTAATTGTGTGATGGTGTGTGTAGATGGTGGTTGACAGTGGTAGTGTGGGAATGAACCCCACCGAGTTATCAGAAAATGATGACATTGCAACTTCTCTCATACTGGATCCCTACCTTGGATTCCCCACTCACAAGATGAAAGTCAGGTACTCTAAGTCTTATAAACTTTTTTTGTCTGACTAATTTTTCTAATTTGAAACTGTGGTAGTGTGGGAGTGAACTCAACGGAAATTTTAGAGAATACGCAACCTTACTAGATATGCATATCTTAGTAAAAACATGCTAAGACAACAAGCTGGATCATCCAGGGTTTATTCAGTGAAGAACCGATTATGGTTTGGGTGTCTTCTAATTTTAGGTTAATTTTAACTTTACTATTAACATAATACTAACAAAAATTGTATAACTTAGTAAAATTGTATTCTTTACTGTTTATTTATAAACATAGTATAACTGGTTTTTTTAAATGGTAAATTTTACATCAAATGAAAGGCGAAGTCACATATTGTAGATAAAATTGATTTATGTGGTGCTCTGCTGGTAGGTACCGACCTCCACCGAAAGGTAACAAGGCTGAGTTAAAGCAACTTGTGGAGGAGTTCAGGAGGACACGAGACTATGACAGTGTCATCAAGAAACTGGTATCAGGAGACTGGTTGCCTCGATACCACTCGAGGAATAAGCATCACCAGCATCGACTTCAGCAGCATGTAACTCACTTGTTTACTTATTGCTTTACTTATTTATAAGTTATTATTACTCATGACTTGAGTCATAGTATAGTTCACCCTAGTAGTTATAGTGATAGTAATTAGAGAGAAGTGATAAAATCACCTGACATTTGAGGGTACTAAAAGATTCTTCTATATAGAGTTAAAAATCTTTTACATGCACTGGCTTGAGACCACCAGCTTAATGTCCCTTTTGAAGGATGGTACATGTAAGGATTTACATCCCTCACATGAAAATCCTAGAGGCCCAGATTAGTATTGAACCCGGACTGTCTGGGTGGCAGGCAATTGACTCCTTAATTCACACTAAAGATGAGGGATTTTATTTTGTGATGTAGTGGAGGTTCTCTGTCTTCTCTTTCCTAATAGCTTCGCCTCTTCCGCTGGCTAGCCCTACTCCTTCTAAGAATAATGAATCTAGATCCTACTACCCGTCTTGGTTTCTTAAAATTTAGTATAGTTTTAGCTCTTTCCCCCTCTATCTTTCTATCAGGCAACTTTTACCTTTTAATTATTCTTGAAGCATGGTACTGGTGTCAAAGCTGGCTCGGCTAGGAGCCGGTCCCTGTACCTTGACCCACACTTGTTTGCCAGGTAGGGATGCTTACTGTTACACATCGGAAGAAGCATTACATTAGAATAAAGAGAACTTTACTGTGCATTGTTACATTTACAGTTTGTGCTAAAGAATGGCACAGAATGTAAAGTAATCGTGTGTTTCAACTACTCGTTACTTTGAGTTGTTGTGTTAATGTTGTTGAGTTGTCCTAATGATTCTGTGTATTGTGGAGCAGATGATGAGATACTTGAGGGTGTTTGATAAGGATTCAGGTATCATCATAGAACCCTGCTACAGATATTCTCTAGAAGGACAGAAAGGAGCCAAAATATCTGCTACTAAGAAATGGTAACTATAAATTCAGTCTGTTGATTTAGTCACTGCTTCCCATCTAATTAACATTAAACTGTTAAAATGTGAAGGTAAAACATAGGTGGTAATATTTTTGTGGTGATAAGTAGAAATAGTCCAATAGCCTGATGAAAAAATGTCACTGTCGAGCCTCTATGGTTCAACCCCTTAGGTTGAATTATTTTGGCTCCCAGATAAAAGATCAGGTGGTCTCCCATTCCAGATCAGGGAATTTCGGCACCTTCAAAGTCTGGAAAATGGCCCCAAAATTAGTTTTTGCCCTATAGCTGTATCCCTATTGGTTTTATTAAATAAGTTACAGGGCTCTTTTTATAAGTCTATTAAATGACAAATTGATGGTTAATTTATCAAAATTGATTGGAGAGATATAATTGTTTGAATATTGCCAGCGATACTAAACAAATATTGCCAGCGATACAACAAATCACTACTTTACAGCCTAAAATACAGAAAAGTCTTAAAATTGCATGTTTTGCTGTGTCATCATGTTCAAGATATTAGCAGACTTAAAAATCAAGTATTTCTATGAAAGTACAGTTAATAGAAGTTAGAGTTGTTCTAGAGGAAGAAAGTAGCGCAACTCTCTTATATGATGATTTACTTATAATGGGTTAAAACTTATATTTAGCAAAAATACAAATTTCATAAAGTTAAACAAAAGAGCCTTTTACCTTTTTTTTTTATAAAACCATGGCGTCATTTTCCAATCTTTGAAGAGGCCCAGGGGCCCCACATTCCCCCGATCTGAAATAGCAGACCACCTAATACTTTATTAAGGAGCCAAAATAATAAGTCAATCTAACGGGTTTATAAACCTCTGGAGTTTGAGGGTCACATTTTTGTGTTTGGCTCTTGTTAGTAACTTCAAGTGCTGTTTGGAATAATGCTTTGATTTTTATTATTAGCATTATATAACTATGTAGATATTGATGCTCTTAAAGACTATTTACACTGAGTTTAATACGTAAAAGTGCTATAAAAACGCAAAGTTTCATTTTAAATGTACCTGTGTTCCTGATCTACAAGAGAAAGTAGTGTAGTCCTATTGTTTGGAACAGTATGTTCTTCCTTTTAGAGGTTTAGACATTCATGACTGATTGGCAAACTTCTTAGATAGAATATTTAGTCCCTTCTCACATCACACAACCTTAAAATTCTGCCCTTAAGACAATATATTTAAAAATCATTATCGCTGGCTTAAAAATCCTAGAGGCCCTGCAGGGTTTGAATATGCTGACAATTAGAACCACCTAAGTTATTCCTGGGTCGCCTCTCGAAGTGAGTTCTAGTTTGAAGAACAAGCTTCGGTTGCAATTGGTTTAATTTTCTGGTGATAAATCAGTCACGTGCCTATCATACAAGGTTAAATATATGAAAATAGCTGTTTGTTAAATATCTGTATGAGAACATAACTAAATTTTTGCGTAGAGTACATAGGCCCGAAAGATCGGTTCAATATATCCCATTTGAAGCTTAGGGTATGCCAACACAGGACATCTTTTCGGGAGATCTATTGGAATGTAAGACAGAGTTCATTATAAAGCATATTTGCGAATTTCCCCGAGATCATCGTTATATGGCTCTCTTTCTCTGATGACATTAATTATTATTCGCGAAAATGGGAGAGCCAGAAGCTTTTATTTTGAAAACTTGAATAGTTCTTTCTAGGACAAGTTTTCATTATGAGCTAAAAGATTTGTTAGCTCTTATAACGGTAGCTAGTCGATTGTTTGATATATCTATTTTAGTGTAGATTTTTAGTGATCTTGACTTATGTACGTTGTTTCCCGCTAAGTGGGCCAATCTGGAACTAATAATTTATTATTTGTAATTGTATCGTAATAAATTAATGAAATGAATTTATCTCTCTCGCTGGATGGTATGTTGTATGTGGTCGATGCATAGCTGAGTTGGACTATAGAGGTAAGAAGCGGATAGTAACATTGATGATACTGATCTTGGGAATTATGTTTTTTGTTGGAGGACATGCGCAGACATGATTTCTTCAGTGTATGCTTCAGCGTAGGATTATATAAGAAGCGAAAGAGTACGCTATCAAGCTGAGGTTTACTTTAAAATTTTTTGTTAGGAGACCAGTTCTGCTTTCTAATGATAAAAAACGTCAAACGGAGCTTGCCTAGGACGCTAACTGCCAATAAAGAGCCACGGTAACGTGTTTAGTGCATTGTTGTCGTGCATTCATCACGGTTTGATCGTTTTTAACAGTTCTACTATCTCGTTTGTTAATTTTAAACTTAGCTTATAATGTATTCGGTTGAATTAATGTTGGTTAGAATAAAAGCGTAATCCTTAATCCGCATGTCAGATAGATTAGAGCTAGCCTTAATAAGTTGTTGTATGTGTGTTTTTCAGTATTTGTCAGCTACAGGATGAGAGCAGCACTGCTATTACGTCCGCGGATCTAGGTGTTTTGGTTGGGTAAGAAGCTTTGAGAGATAACTAGTAGGCTTGGGGAAGAGTATCTGTTTTTTGACAATACTTTTACGGCGATTAGGATCTTCTATTGTCTTAGTGAAGGTAAATTAACGGGGTTGTGGTTTTAATCAAGGGTGGAAACTGAACCCAGGATCTAATTGTACTAAAACAGACGGGTTTTGGGTTTTATGGTAAAAAGGTTTTATTTTTTTAAATTGCAGTTATGTGAAATTGAATGATCACATTTGTGAAGGATTGTGTTATTCTCTCATCTGAGATCTGTATTTTAAGAACTCTTAGATCTTAATAATAGGTCTAACAGTATCTTACAATATCAATATTTAGAAAGATGCATATCCCTTTCTTATTCCACTCATCAGACAAGTTGAACTGAAAGAATGATTTTGAGTGCCCGCTTTCTGCTCAATAGTTGATCTCCATTCATATTTGTCATTTTTGTAGAACGACGTCTACAATTGAATATTACGACATATTACTTTATGAAGTGATGCCTTCTATCTCCAAATAACGCAGGTTTACATATTAATAGATTTATTATAGTAGTTTCTCTTGACGAGAAGTAATAAGAAGATGAATAACTTAAATTATAAGTCCTTATTGAGAGAACGATGAGAAAAGTAAGATTCACTTTTTTTTGGTCATAATGGGGGTTAGAAACTTCTAGTCATACGAGAGAAAGGGACTCAGGACCTTGTACTTTGTATGTAGGAGACTCAAACCCTTCTTAATTATTAATTCTTAAGAACAATTAGAGAGCTGGCTCAGCACCTCTCGCCCTGTGTTTATGTATTGGACATCTCCCAGGTCATCAGAGATCCTGGGCGATCCTAATGCTTAGGTCAGTGCGGGTTTCAACTGAACCTTAACCATAATATGAGCCTGCCATAATTCAGGCTTTACCATTTGGAGTACTCCTGAGTCTCTACGCCATAAAATCTTTATTACAGGTTAATGGCTCTTTAAGAGGCCATAACTCTTCTCCTTTTGACTTGACGATTACTCATTTTTATGATTTTAGTTTTATGATATCCCAAGGAAACAACAAGCTTGGTGATCAATTATATATGTATATATGCAACACGGTGAAGATAAATCTTATGATGTGGATCATGCTAGAGAATTCTTAACCTCTGACCTTTCAATCACCGGCGACTTCACATAAATTGAAGGAACATAAGTATTCATTGCATTGTTGCCGGGCCGAGGCTCTTTTTTGAAACTGATATCCTAGCCTTTTTATTTCTTTCCTAACATCCGGGTGCCGTTTAAAATCACTAATGGTGAAGCAGTCTACTGTCTGTCTTATCTATTAACTGGATATTAAGGGGTATCACGTGAGTTACCAGGATGATAACGGACCCACCCGCAAAATCAAACAAACTAAATTTTACATAAGAGGTCTGGCTACATTAGTTTGATTGAAACAAGCTTAAATAAATTAAATAATCTATTGCGGGTAACTTGTAGAAAGGCGTTTCGGGGCTTTGCAGTAGGTCATCATTTATAATAGGGTGGCGCAAGATTATAGGACTCGGCGAGGAGATTTATGATCTATCAAATACAAGGCTGTTACTTTAAATGAAGCTGAGTATGGAGGGTCCTTTTATCCCATTTAATAATTAAGATAGCAATGTGTACTCCCAGCCGTTCAAGAGTATATTAGGGACTCACCTTGGAAGTATTAGCACCTATAATAGTCAGACTATCTGTTCTGCTACTAACCACGGTTTGTAGTGTGAAGGAAACCTTATGAATGGTAGGAGGCAAATTTTTCCAGTATATAAGGGCAAATTTATAAATGTCTGATTTCCTTCGCGCAACCCAATAAAAGGTATATGAAATTTTCTTCTCTAGACGTGATTATTGGATACCCATATGTTAGTATTTTATTATCTTACCATTCTTAATTCGTTTAATTGAGGATAGTTAGTGGAAATGATGAAGGGTTAATATGGCCATAATGTAGACCAATGTATTCTTTTTATATAAATCTTTTTTGATTCTCATTATATCTGTGCATTATATTCCACATATATTCCCCATATCTTTTTCTTTTTGTTTCAAAATATCCTGACCCCTTTAATATTAATGAATTCAATTGTTTTTTAAAACTAAGTAACTAAGTTAGCGTTACGTATACCATCCACTACCAGTTCGACTGTACCCGGGGAAAGCTCTGGAGACTCGTGTCCCTGAGCGTAGGCTTTGTAGTTTGATTTGACTTGTCCTATTTGCTCCATGAAATAAAAAAATGTTGTATGTAACATTATTAGCTGGTTTACTATTCTCTATATTAAATCACGTTTATAGTCAGTGATCATAAGGGACCCAATTCCATGCTCATCATTTCTAAAGTGTATTGAAAGTAATGCTAAGGACACTTTTATTTGTATGACATATAGATCTTGCCCTGAGATGCCCTGAGTCTTATTATATGCTTTGCTCTCTATGAAGATAAGCCCGCAAGAAGCCTTTTACATACTCTGAGAATGAATGTTTTTATTATTTGTTTAAATATATGTGTATGTCAAAAAATTTTGTAGGGAAATATTTGTTTTGAGTTTGCGGGTGGGTCCCCTTAGTCATACCTACCTTTCTACTCTGGAGACTACAAAGAGGGAGGATTGGAATTCCAAGATGGCTTGTTCTAGAGTTTAAAATTTTCCCTAGTTAGATACTACGGTTGATAAGTATAGGGCGTAATTTAGTGTGTCGCACATTTTGTTTTTTTTAGTCATTTTATATTATCTATTGATATTTTATTTCTTTTATTCACTTACTCTCATTTTACATATGCGGTTTACAGAGACTTGTTAAGGGGATAAGGTGCTAGAGAAATTTTATATGTTTTGTGTCTAGAGAGAGGAACCGGGAGCATTTTGCAAAAGAGAAGAACCATGACAGTATAGATGAAAACATCAAAATTGCCTTCCGGGAAATTGGGATTCAGACAATGAGTAGGGACATGTTCTTGCCGATCAAATTCCGCATATCATACTAAGGCTCAAGAACCACAACAATAAGCAGTGAACTAGACTTAGCTACAGATCGTGAATCATCTTATATGGAACACAGCGAGAGTCTTTTGGAGCTCAACGTTAGCTATTCTGTCCTTGTTCAATAGGTTAGCTCAATACACGCATCAGGCGTATTCTTTAAACTAAGGCTAATATGATTGCGGAAATTGTTAATGCAATTTGCTCAAGGTTGTGCGCCAGTTTTCAACGATCTATTTTTTTGAAGACGGGTCTCAATAGATAGCAAGGATTATCGGCCGGCTGTGATCGACCGGAACGGGTTCAATGAAGGAAATGTGTTAGTTGTCTGTGGTTTATAGTATATTGGCAAAGGAAAAGTTGCAGGTTAAGGGATGTTGGTAAGGGTGTTTATAAGAATAAAGAGTGGACGAGGGTAGTAAGAGTGATAGGTTCAATTGTTTTGTATAGGTTACCGTATGGAGACACGATAGAGAGGAAATCAGTGTTCGGTTATTTGAGACTGTAACTTGATAGTTTAAGTAATGTGTCAGAATAGGAAATATCGCCTAGCTTTTCACAATACTTTGGAACCTATAGTACTCGAATATCATCAAATGACATCTTGTTGTTTAATAATTACAGCTTAGTAGGAAGAATATTAGTACAATTCAATCCACAGTGGAATTAGGTCAGTCTACCAGTGATAATCAATCCACATCCGATAGTCAGTCCACTTCCATTGTCACGGAAACGGATACTAAAACTGATTCCGAGAGTATATGCGATAGGATTGAAAGCACCAATTCCACACCTAGTAAGGGTGGGTTGAGGTTGACCTTGAGGATGAAAAGGAGTCCCATATTGGACGAAGTTATCGAATCGGGGAGTAGTTTAGATTCGTTCAATAGACACTACGAGGTCTGTCGAGTGGACGGATTAGATATAACGCCGACTCATCGCAAAAACAAACATAAAAAGAGCAAACGGGACACACCATCACAAGATGATAGGCGGCAGACGCCAGCGATGTTCTATTGCTTCTCTGTGCAGTTCTACCTCGAAGGTCCTCTGCCTTAAACGTAGTCAATTTTGTTATTAATATCCTCTCATGGAGTGACTCAGATGGTAATGCAGTCAATCCCATTACTATGCGGGTAATATCACATCAGCCTGTTAGATGGCATCATTGCTTAGATGGAAAGGTCACATGAGTTCTCTTTGGCCAACCTGTGCTAGTTTGCTCTCGCCTCAAATCTTGACTATTACCTACCATGGAATATCCTTGATTCACCAAGTATACCTTACAAATCATCCTATTACCACTGATTATTCTGCCCTGCTCATAAAGATATTTTTACGAACATCGCGAGCTTTGAATTCATCCTAGATGTTGTGTCAAAACATATAATAACTCCCCCGAGAACTACTATTGTGAATATATTGGTTTTAGTATTAAATATAGTGTTCAATCAAAATAACAAGAAAAGTCTCTATCAATTAGAAACTGTGTCGAACTGTAATTTATATACTTAAGAACTTCAGGACTGATATTTAGCAACAAAGTGTCTCTTGAAATCATCACGTATAAATATAAATATTCATTTTAACAATTTGCTAATCTAAATACTTGCTCTATGTTGTTAAAGTGGCAATGTTATAGTTGTATATGTTAACTAATTTTTTTATTAGATGAAACATTTTAATTAATTGTTTATGTCTACGTTATTCATCTTTATGTATATTAAATTGCAAATGTCCCATGCAAACAGCAAGACACTAAATAATAAACTTAATAATAATAAATTGAAAATATATAAATATTCATGATTATAAGAAAACATATAATAGTGGGGGGGGGGGGAGTAATCTTTCAAGAAAGTAGGAAAGTTGGAACAGCGCAAACTCTAGAAAATCGATTTACGATGACAGTGGAAGATATTAATCACTAAACACAATTTAATCAACATTTTTCACTAACAAAATCGAGCGATTGAAGTAGTTGTCTAGAAGTGACCAGACGTACGCACGCCCTGGAGGTCTTTTTTTAGCCCAAAAAAGTTCAAATATTTAAAAAAAATTGGGTAGGGGGTACCTTGGATCTTTTCCTCACTACGCTCGTCCTCAGAAAATACAAATCACCAAATTTATTCTACAATAAGTCTTTGGACTCGCCCTCAGTCGGTAAACACATTTGTTTTACTGTTGTTCCAAGCACTGACCACACTCAATGCTCCTTAACATTTATGATCCAATAAATACATAAATAATACTTAAATAATAAAAGTAAATACACTTTGAATAAAAACAAAACATAGTTTACTTATTTATTACATAAGGGGTATATTTGTGCCAATTCAACATAATTGAATTATTTGGCCGTTTATACAATTCAAAAGAAAACATATACTAGTCATTTAATAAAAATTTAACTAATACTGATAATAAGATGAAACTTAGCACATATGTTTGTGTTATACATGACTATACATGCGTTTCAAACTTCAAATATATTGAAACATTTTTCTGTGTTTTAAGGAAACTTTTACCAAAATAAAAAAAACACGCATTATCTACTTGTTTATGGTGTTTGGTTAAGATCATTACAAATCTAAACTGCATCAAGCCACGTGTGGTCAGTTCCTGGAAGGTGACTGACGAGAGAAGTGAGTTGAAGACTTGTTGCACAGTATAACTTTTGTATATTCTGAGGTCGAGCATAGCAAGAAGTCAGAAGGTAGAGAGAGAATGAGTCAATATGATGTGGTTGAGTGATTTTTATAATGTGTGAATATTTCATTATTTTTAGCCATATTATATTTTCGGAGTTTATTTGTGATTGTTGATTTGTTCGGTTGATGGAAGTGAATTCCTCTTAACCTTCTGATTCAAAGAATAATAAATCTTTAAGGAATTTAATGTAATATATATATATATATATATATATATATATATATATATATATATATATATATATATATTATATAGTGTTATACAACGAAACGTTGCAAATATACAAAGTTTTAACTGTCATTCTTTATCCATCTGTTTTTATCGTTAATTATTATATATATATAATATATATATATATATATATATATTATATATATATATATATATTAATTATATATATATATATATATATATATTAATATATATAATATATATTATATATATATTATATATAATATGTGTGTGTGTGTGTGTGTGTGTGTGTGTGTGCGTGTGTGACAGCGTATATTTAAAACAGATATTCTGAAAAATCCTTCATCTACACAATTAAGTTTTGATAATTTTTGACTATTAATGAATTTACATCACTTTTGACTTTGACGTAAATATTTGCATAATTTACAGAAGGTCAATAAAAGCCGTCTATCTATGAAATAAAAATTAACAGCTGTTAAAATGAATTCAAAATAATGGAAGAATGAATTTTAAATAATGAAATGAATGTTATAATCTGTGAACCTAACATCACAATAATCTTGTTTAAACTATAAATACTGATTAAACTTAAACCAGATTAAATCTAGCTTGGTAAAAACCTGGGAATAAGGCAAGGTAACCATCACTAAAGGGGATAGAACCATCACTAAAGGGGTGTCTCCAATTTACCAATTTTTTGTAACAATCACAAGACATGGACATAAATGGGAAAAATCAGTTTTTCCTGACTGGTTAACCTAACTGTTATCATATTTTTAATTATGATAACAATTATTAATTATGAGGCAATAACTAAGTATTGAATGCTTAAATTTGAGCCTGGTTTTGTTTAAATATGAGTTATAGATTAGGCTGTTAGGCTGGCTACAGAAGATGTGACGTTGGAGGCACTTGAAACATGTTAAAGTTTCAGCTCAAAATTAAATAGTATCATAAGCTCATCTTCCTTTTGATATTTAATAGAGGCATGTTTCTCTTGGTCTGAGATAGGCATCTTATTATAATTGTAATAAAGGCTTGTTTAGGGACTTGATACTCTTTTTGCAGAAAAAGCTTTAGGTGGGAGTGGCAACTGTTATCTGTAAAGTTGGAAGTAATAGATTTTTTAACCATTATCTTTTTGAACTGAGAGCGTAATCTATTAAACCCCAGATCTCTGTGCTATCAAAGGTCAGTATGGGGTCAATCCATTTCAAATGATCCAGAAATGATTTTTTCCTGTTTTGGTCCTACCCATATGTAGTCCAAAAAAGCCTAATAGTAATGTTTCCTACAGCTCCTTCATTTCAAAAATCACTTTTCAGTTCCCGAGACACCCAAATTTTGAGTTTTTTTTGCCAATTTTTGAGGCATAATATTTCGGCTTTGGTTCACATCTAGCATGAAATGAAACAGGTCTCGTTTGAATAGTGTTCTCTTTGGGCTTTTACATAGAAACCAATATTTTTGTTCTACGTAGACTCAGTAGTAATACTGAACTTTGTTGCAGGCTCAGTATTTCTACTGACCTTTATTGGCACTACAGAGGCCTGAGATCGGCATCCTCTGTTTATTTATTGAAATAAATAATTGTTGACACTTCTCCCTGATAAGGTGTTTTTTGTTTAAGTTTATCCCTATGAGACACAAGGCCTGAAAAAACAAAATTTATTTATTTCTTTTTCATATCACCCTATTCCAGTGGTTTCCAACCAGAGGTCCTGGGACCCCTTTGTCCCAAATGAGTTTAGGGGGTCCGGGGAGCAATTTTACAAACTAATACAAAGAATAAAAACAAATATATTTTTTCTTGTAGTGTGTTCAGTTACTGTACAATGAGTTTAATTATATACTATATATAATATAATAATATATATATATATATATTATATATATATATATATATATAATATAATATATAATATATATATATTATATATATAATATATATATATATATATATATATATATATATAGCAAGGGGTCGGGAAGTAGTTCAAATATTTAGGGGTCCCAAGTATAAAAAAGGTTGGGAACCACTGCCCTATTCTTTTTTAGAACCAGGCAGAACCCCTGTTCATATTTTAATTTCCCCCTTTTTTTAATGACTAGTTCAAACTTATATTGAGTTGTAGGATATTTCAGTAGAGCAAGAGCCGAGAGCAAAGAACTGAATAGATACATTTAATCATCGTTTTAATTTATTGTTTTAATTTTTTAAACTCTTGTTAATTTAAACGATTGTTTATCATTTCCTTTTTTGTAATTTCTTTTTCGACTTAATTATTTATTTTTTAAAGTAATGTGTTATTAGATTTTAAATAATTTCTTTGTATAAAAAATAAAATTAGCAGAAAAAAATGTTCTCTTTTTTAAGTAAATAATGTTTTAAACTTTAGATAGATTACGTTTATATAGTGCACATCTTTTAACTAAATTTTTATATGCAGATTAAACATTTATTTGATGAATTAAAAAAATTGATGCCATGAATTTTAAAATCGATGTAATGAATAAACAATTTAATTTAGTTAGAGAAATGGGTTTGTACATATCCTTGTAAAATATGAACAAAATATTACAAAGAAGGTTATAAGCAAGGAAAAATGTTATTGTGTCCGACCATGAAGTTTAGAAATTCTGAAATATGTCAACACTTGCTTCGTATATAATTGTTATGAAATATTTGGAATGCTTTTTGCTTTATCCTAAAGTATGATAAACTACTTAAAGTATTATTAAGAAAACAATGTATATTTTATAGGATTGGCAGGAAAAGGCTCTGAGTATATTTTATAAGATAAGCAGGAAAAGGCTCAGAGCACTTTGTATGGTGATAACGTATATGGAATTCAAAGCTGGATTATTTATCCAGTCCTAATATGACTTGTAAAATTTTCTCACTAAAACTCGTAGAAAGGTCCATAAATATAATAGTCTTGTTATATTCCCCCCTGTCATTTCTAAATAAGTTAAAACAATGTGACAACACCGTATATTTTTTGATATATTTTAGTTTTTTATTAAATTGGTTATGTTATCAGTAAATTGAGCCTATTTAATTAAATATAAATAAATCCACCAAAACATTTAACTAGTTTATATTTGGTAAATTAAATTCTGTTAAAGGGAAATGAGTAGTTGAGGGAAATCAAATAAAATCTTAGATGAGTTTTCTGCTGAAGGGTAAAACATAATAAAATCTACTGGAAATAAAAACTTGAGACCATAAAATGGATCTTAAACTTATTGTTGAAGTGGTATTTGGCTCAATCCCAGTGTATTGCTTTTTATTTATATATTTCTCAATCCAGGGGGTTCGCATGTGAATTAATCTTGACCAACAGGATTGATTTTTTTCTTTGTTTTATACTTTGTAAATTGTCCTAGTCTTTGATCATAACTTATACTTTAAATAAACTGCAGAATAAATTTATCTAGTTAGAAGATGTGACATTTAGGAAAAAAAACTTTATAAATAATTCATAGAGTAATAATTCGGAGATAGATAGAGCTTAAGTGTGATTTTAATTTTGTTTATAGGTATAATGTAATTTGTAAAACAAATTAGAGACTTCTAAATGTATTTGAGTTTATAAGAATGAATTTAATATGAGCTTATAATAATAAGGCTGTATAGCATGAGCAGTATTGATAAGAAAGTCAGATTGGAGACGAAATTCAGTAACTAATCATAGATACTTTCATTAACCAACATTTACAAAATCAAGTTAATTTAAAAAAAAAATAATTATATGGTTATATAATTTATTTATAACAAATTATTATATGGTTATATGACATTAGGTTAAATTTCAACAATTAGCTCCTTAGAAATGAAGATCAAAACTAAGATTCAATAATGTCATTTTCACACGAAGCTTTTATAAAAGTGGCAATATACAGGGTGCAACATTTTAGATGCACCTAAATTAAATCTTCAAAAAGCATCATAAAAAATGGTCCCTACACTTAGTAAACCCCCTCTCAAATCCACCAATGATTCTTTGGCAATTTCGTTACCTTTTTCAGTAAAATCCAAAAGTTAAATTGGAACATACTATGATATAGAGTTATAAAAAAAACTGCAATATATCCTAGAAAATTTGATACCTATACAAAAGTTTGGTGATTTTTCACAGAGCTGTTTTTCCACATAAACTTCGTCATCACATTAAAAAAAACCTTACGACTTTATTACAAATTCAGAAATATGTCGAACAATAGCTCTGTAAAAAATTACTGGATTTTTATGATATTAGTTTAAAATTTTTAAGCAATGTCTTAAAATGTCTATATCATAAATGTTCTTATTTAATATTTTACAAAAATTGGTAACAAAATGATCACATCTAGGTAATAATTTCCAAAACTATATGGATGAACTTGAACTCAGGGGTTTGAATTACTAACGATAGAGACCCTTTTCAGATGTTTAAGACCACGTTTTTAGGATTAATTTTTTATAGTCCTCTTAAGTTACTTTAATCTACTGAATAACTGTTAAAAGAAAATATTTATAAAAACATAGAATGAATTTAGATTTTATAAGGTAATACAGAGTGTGTTCTTCAGTACATCTTTGTTATCAGTGACTTCCGAGGGGTATTCTCCTAGTATACATATATTTATTTAGGAGAAAAAAGGAAGATGTCACTCCACTTAGTATATATTTATTGACAGAGCCGACTTTCAAACTTAACAGTTCATCATCAGTGCCTACCAACAAAATAAATATTATTTATAAAAAAAAGTATATTTATTTAGTTTTGTACTTTGTTGGTAGGCACTGATGATGAACTGTTAAGTTTGAAAGTCGGCTCTGTCAATAAATATATACTTAGTGGAGTGACATCTTTCTTTTTTCTCCTATTTGGGAACTTCACAACTATTCTTACTATCAATATTAATTTAAGTTTATGAGACGAGTTGAAACTCAACACTCATACAAAGTAACTAGAAAACTCATTTGCCCATGATTTTCTAAGTGCTGGTATTGTTTATCCCAGTGTACTGTACTCTGAATAAATCTAAGTAAGTATATATTTGTATTTTGTGTTGCTTACACTTGCCGGTAATGATTTTTAAAAAAGAAGACGTATTGTGGCCCATTTATCAATATTCTATTTTAAATAAAAGCCCAACTTAATTTGTAAAACGCTGTTAGTAATTATATGTAATTATTATTAGTAAAACTTTGTGAGGTGGGTGCATTGACTAAGCATCATCCTAGTCAGTTGATATTGTCAAATAGACTTGATGACAAAGGGTGATATTTAGCTTATACAATATTCCTTTGTCAAAGACACTTATTTATAAAGATATCAAACTAACACAACATTCCTTCGTCAAATAAATTATTGACAAAGGTAAAATTTAACTCTCACGACATTCATTTTTCTAATACTTTTTTAATATGACATTCCTTTGTCAAATACTTATTGACGAATGTAATATTTAACTAAACGACATTTCTTTGTCAATACACCCAACCCTTAATCCATATGCATCTAAAACTTAACTGTTACCCAAGTACTTCTTTCCACTTAGTAAAGTCCAACGTTTAATTTTGAATAATGTAAAGATCAATGAGTAAGCTCAACCTATTTCTATCTTGATAACTAAATTGTAAAAAAATATAAAAAATAACATTATTATTGACTGATTTATCACTTATTGTAATTAATTCTGTTTTTTTGTCTACATTTTAGATCTCAAAATTTAGATAAATTTGTTATTAATTAAAAACCATTAAAACAGAAGCATAGTACATTATTGTTATTTTTTACAAATGCTGCCATTTTTTTTTGGAAAAATATAATCTTATTTTTTAAAAAAATAATGTAAAATATTTTTCTTTTTATAACCAATTACGTTGTTGAATATAAAATAGTCTTAACTTAGTCTATTTATAGCAAAGGTGTTAGGTTGGTATCACTTGTTATTATCTTCAAACAAAAGGGTCATCAAAATCATATGTTTGGGGCTTCGGTGGTAGGCATTACCACTGAACCCCCTATAAGTGCATTGGGGCTCCCAGGGGGCCTGAGAACCCCAGGTTGGGAACCTCTGATCCAGTAATAACACACTCAAACTTATTTGTCAATAGTTTGGAATCTTTTTTTAATTACTTTATTTAATATCCTGTCCGGAATAGGTACCAAGGACCCACATCAGAGGTCTAAGTCCCTTGGAAATATTTACACCGGAAAATTTAAAAAAAAAAGTTTGGTCACTTTAGTTTCTTTCACTACAAGTAATTTCTTAAACACAGACTAGGTAAGAGATAATATCCTCAAAATTTAAACTTTATTATAAAAAATATAATTTGCCAAAACATATCGAAATGTAGTAATGGAATGTTCCACAAGACATTAAGGCCCGTATTCAAAGACGTTTTCCTAACATTCTCCTAACACTCACCTTTGGTTTAGGTAAGGGAAATGTTTTTAAGCCACAAAATTTAAATGATCGTTCCCGTGTTTTAAAAGTCATTTAGAGGCTTCGCATGATTTTTTTTAGTAAGAACCTAAGGTAGTTAAGTCAAAAAGTGATACCATTGTAAATAACGTAATATATCGCAAAATATCAATGTTATTAACTTATTACCTGGATTTACGACACACTTTGTCGTGTTAATAACTATCTACATAATTGATGTTTCACACACATGAATATTATACAAAACAAACCTTGGAAGGGACAACATATTGTCAAACAAGTGAAAATGTTACTGTTCCAACCCTGAAGTATTAACAGGAAAACTAATCAAGAGTTTAGGTGAGCAAGAAAGCATGTAATCCAAAGGAAATGCAGACCTTCAACCCAGAATAATTTTCTTTTCTTGTGATATGATTGATCAGTCAGTCTCTGATCGGTCAGTTGGGAAAACAGCTGACACTCTTCAATTTTTTACTAATAATCAGACTGGAATGAATTAAAACAAGTGACAGGCAAACCTGACATTTTGGTTTAATACGCAAGTTTCGGTTTAGATCAGTTGACGTTTCACCCAAAAAGAAAGTGAGAGATGGAATCCTACTGGTTAGTAATCACACCTTCAAGTCAACTGGGAATAAACCAATAGAATATCTCTCCTCACTCAGTTTTGCCAGGTGTCATTTAAACTAACTGCAGGCTCAACCAAACACGTCTTAATTTGGTAAAAAGGACAAAAAAACACCATGCACTTCTCATAAAATAAAAATATACTTAAATTAATGAAGGGGTAATTCTTTTTACAATTTTCCTTTCATAATGTATAAAAATAACAGATAATATTAACTGATTACACATAATCTTGGTAAAAAACGCATCATATTTTAACAGCACATAATTATCAGTAAAAAATAATGTCACTTTTTCAAACAAATTAATTTTTAAAAATACAATCTGGAATGGACAAGTCGATTGAACAACCTTGGTTTCGGGATTTTTAGGCTGAACTTGTTCTTCATGCCTATTATAGTAGACAAGGAAGAGTAAAACAAAGAAATTTCCAACCAATAATACCAAGGGATGTCACATTTTCAAATTCTTTGGATAAAAAGGCAATTTCAGTGAGTCAGGCAAGGCCTCACTGTCATCAGGCAGATGACTGTCAGGGGGCAATCTTGAGAAAAAGTAGTTAGGTTAAATAAAACATAGAGATATATTACAAGAGAGGGTATATATGTTACAGCTTAAGTAATAAATTGGATACTATACACAATACCTAGCAGTTATGCATAATATCTATTAGTCATGCATAATGTCTAGTAGTTATGCATAATATCCAGTAGTTATGCATAATATCCAGTAGTTATGCATAATATCAAGTATTTATGCATAATGACTGAAACGGTTGGCCAAAGTAATTAATTAATCATTTGTCGTATCAAAATCATCGTTTCATTCATTAAGTTTTTCCAAAATGGCGGATAAAATATAGTGTGAAGTTGACTAAGACTTAAATTTTTATTTTAGTATGAAGTATAAAAGAGTAGTTAAATAATATTAAATTCATTATCTTTTTCTCAAGAATTAAAAAATAATTCTAACAAGGGGCATTGCCCGCCCCAAATTTCAATGGGAAGGATCGCTTTTGCACAAGAGTGCCAAATTGAGCATTAATGTAATCAATTAATAAAATTTCATCATGTATGATTCATGGATGAGAATTAACCAAGTAACAAGTTTATTTTATTTATCATCTAATTAACATGCATAGCTCACAAGAAGTGTATGTTAGTATAACATTTCATACACACTATTGATCATATGCAAATAAATATATCCATTCATAAGATTAGTGAAAAATTGATATCAGACTTTCTCATCTGCCTCTACGTTAATACATTTATTGTTACAATATAATTATTATAAATTATAGTTTTTCCGGTAGAAGTTAAATAAATAATAATATAATTCAGATTGAGTACGCTAGAAATAACAATATTAGAAAAGACACCCTTTTAAGTAAAAAGAAATGATAAAAGTCTAGTTAAAAAAATAGTTCTCTTTGAAAAAAAGATAAGAAATGCCGTGAAGTGGATAAGATAACGTGACTTACCCCCACCAATACATCGCCCCTCCCTGCAGCTGTAGGGACTTTTTTCTTCCCTTTTACTGTGTACAATTACATGCATTTTCCCTTCCAGCTGATTTTAGTCACGTAACCATGTAGAAAGATATAGCGCGGCAATGGCTGTATATTATGCATAATAACCACATTAATAACTTTGGCTATAACAAACATATATATTAAATAATATATATATATATATATATATATATATATATATATATATATATATATATATATATATATATATATATCACGGATGGAGTTGCCTATACGTGTAAATGACAAAAATTTCATTTTTCGACCTAAAGTCACTCTTTATAAAAATTTTTGCTTGTTTTGAAACGAAGATTGAGCAGACTTAAAGTTTCGTACCATGTACCCAGTACCCAAAATGTTCAATTTTTTAAAATTTGCCAAGAGAAGTAGGTCTAATTTTGATTTTACAAAATCATAAGTATTTATTAAAGTACAAAACAAAATACACGTGGAGTTTGTTTACATTTATTATTAATAAATTCAGCTGATTTTGTGTTTTCATTAAATCAAAGCAAAATAAAAAAACAAATGAACAAAAGAAAAAAATAATTTTAATTAATGGTGAAAAAATGATTGTCATGTTTTTATTGCATGAATTGATTTTTTTTTTTAAATAAGTGACTTTTTGAAGAATAACTTTTTGTCGTAAAATCAAAATTAAACCTACTTCTCTCTTGGCGAATTTTAAAAAAGTGTACATTTTGGGTACTGGGTACATGGTACGAAACTTTTAGTCTGCTCAACCTTCGTTTCAAAACAAGGAAAATTTTTATAAAGAGTGACTTTTTGACGAAAAATGAAATTTTGTGTCATTACACGTATAGGCAACTCCATCCGTGGATATATATATATATATATATATATATATATATATATATATATATATATATATATATATATATATATATATATATATATTACAAACTCCTTTCTACAGCTTTGTGTAACATCCCAGAGAGTCTATTGAGGTCATAATAGTTGTCAGTTTATTCAAATTTTATTCTGTATTGTTTTGTATCTATTATAAGACTCACTGTAATTTCAAACTGTTCATTTGATGACAATCAAAGGAGTTCAGGTTACTTTGGATGTTTTCAAATTCAACAGGTTGGCCCTCTAGTAATAATATCTCTAGGGGTTAAAGAAAAGAGAAGGTTATTATGATTTAGGCTGCAAATATTACATTAAGGAGTACTACCAAAGAGAATTATACTTAAGAAGAGGACATAGGTAATATAACATAATAATAAGGGGTCTGGCATCATGACTGTTTCCATTAGGAGCCATAGCTGTATTTATTCCTTCTAGAGCCTCCCCTCCTCTAAAACCCCTATTGGAGCACATATTTGTAATCCTCCCTACAAACGGCAGACCTTCTTCAGTGACATGGCGTCATTAAATGTGACATGACACTAAATCACTTCATATAACACAGATAATTAAAGAATAAATGTTATAGATAATAATAACAAATTTTTTAAATTTATTTTACTTAATTTAAGATAAAATAGTCAAAAAATTATTAATATTCATGCAAAAATTATAATTATTATAAAAGTCAAAAAATGACGTCACCAAGCTACCCAGGTAATTATCCATCTAGGTATAAGTCTCTTATACTCCTCAATTTTAGAAGATTAGCACTGAAATAAAAACTAATATTTCCCTTTGATTTTAATTAATTAGAGCCCAAAAACAAAGAATATCAAGGGGTTGAATATGGTTCACAGGCAGGAAGAACAATATCTGTTCACTCCAAGGGTTAAATCCCAATCAGAAAGTATCTTTGCTTGTATGGCTCCTATTAACTGTGGTTAGCAAGTTAGTAATTTAAGCCCTCCTCAATGAATTGGCTATGCACTAGGGTTTGAATAAGTGGCTTCCCTCACTCTCTCTAAGGAACCACAAAAAAAACTTTTACTGCACCCTACTAAAGAGTGAAGTTAAAGTACACCTATTAAACATTTCTTAATGTTTTAATTAAAGACTGTTTCTTACCAGGAATTCAGACTAAAGCACAATTTGAATTCCTTCACTAAACTGAACACCTAATAAAATAACAAGAAACATCAATATCTTTAAAGTTCTACCTTTTTGACTTTAGTAAAAGTGATAGTAATAAGTAGAGGTCATAGATCACCAAGCAGGTAGGCTGCGTTGTTGGGCCCATTTTGCTACAAACAAACCTACCTGTATGTATGTAATAAACATAAGATTTAGAATTTCATCTAAATTTTACTTTTCATTCAAAAAGATAATTATTAAAGATATTGAGCAAACCAAAGCCAAGGTATGAACCCTTCATATAAATTTAGATTAGGGTTGGTTTGAGTGGTGCAACAAGTTGCAGTGGGAACGGTGTATTGACAAAGGGTTCCTTTGTAAAATAGACTTATGCATGAAAAATATTGTCTAAATAGGATATTTCTTTGTCAAATAGACTTATGCATGAAAAATATTGTCCAAATAGGATATTCCTTTATCCTTTCCTTTATTAAACAGACTTAATGACAGAGGAACATCAACCCATCTTTATTTCTTTATCATTACACCCAACTACCACAATACATTGTAAACAAATTCACCGGACCTGAAACAAATTTCACTAAACTTTCCCCCCCACCTAGCCCTCTACACAATGACACAATGTTTCTCATAAATATCACAATGATTTTTACATACTATAAAAATAAATAAATAAAAATAATGAACTTAAAGAAATTATAACAAATCCTTAACAATAACTAAAATATATTGGTTCCTTAATACTAAATATTTATTTTTTAAAATACAATAATAAAAATATTTGGGCATTGGATTCCCACTCATAATGTGCCTCCTTTGCAGAAGGTAACAGTGTAGTCACATACAAGACCAGTGAACCAAGTGGATTCATGGATTGAAGTCCATGGATTGTAGTCTTAGAGTAAGAAAGGGGTTGAGGGGGCCCAGCTGTAGAATCTGTTTATCCAAATATGGCTCATTAACCAGATCCCAATACACAAAGCCTAACAGTAACCTAAAACTTAAGTTTGATCAGCATCCATTCATATTAACTATAAACTGTAGACATTATCAAATTTTAATTTACACGCTGCAATCTACCAAAATTAATTATTAATGTTGAATTGCCAAATATAAAAGCTAAAGAGTAATACAATTTCTATCTTAATATTACCTTTTCTTTTTATCTTTACACGAAGAAATTTACAACAGTATGACAATATTTAGACTTTGGAATTCACTAAGTGGACCACTCTATAAATTGTACAGTTCCCTCTGCCCTATCCTTCCTCTGAGATAGCAATAGATAAAGCGAGTTATAGCATATACGATGAGTCATATAACCAAGTGAAATGTAACTAGGTGGGCTCACAGAGAGTCTGTAGGGAAGACAAGTAGATTATCAGTGATAGAAGAAGGAGTAGGAGAACATCTACTGGCCGAGCTGAACGAGCTGGAACTCAGCTCTTCGTCAATACTGACTCGACCTTGACTGCTACCTGAAATCACATCACCACTAACTGTAAATGAAGGTACTAGTTGGCAAGATGGCCACATCCAACAATTTATGTAAACACCTATATAAATAGATAACTGACAAATAGGACCTCAAGCAATGTAATTTACACAGTTTAATAATTATGTAAAATATGTTGGCACAAACTCCAACCAACAATAGCTGAGGATTATCTGCTATAAGGTTGATTTACACGTTTTGGTATTAAGTATTAGAATTGCAGTCAAATTTAATAGGACTTGTTATAGAAATATTTAAGTAATAGTAATAATATTAATCTTGCCAAAACCCACTTACGTGGTTAAAAACTCCCCACCAAGTCTTTGGGCCAAAAAGTAGGGAAATCAACTTTTCTGTCCTCTCAAGTCATGTCCGTATTGGGTGGAGACAGTCAATGGTGTTTCAAAGTGAAGTTGCTAGGTTGTCAATACTAAAGAGCCTTATTCAAACTGTGAGGTAATTATCAGCTTCTTCTCCTAGGCGGCAAGCCAGCAGTGTGAACAAATTGCATAGCTTCATTTACTATATTTTGAGATACAAAACCATTCAGGTGTTCGTGTAGATTAATCATACAAGATTTTAGCAGTTGTCATAATTGCAGCAGTTTTACTTACCTGCATAGATCAAGGAGTATACAAAAGAAATAAATGAATGAATGAAACAATAAAGGTACGATGTATTCAGGCACTACACCCTATATACCCTTGCCAACACTAATCTAAAGTTAATTCACTTTTCTGGCACGCCGCCAAGGAGAAGAAGCTGATGATTGCGTCACAGTATGAATAAGGCCCTTAGTATTGACAACCTAGCAACTTCGCTTTGGAACGTCAATGGTCTCCACCCAATGGACTTGGCACTTTTTTGGACCAAAGAGATTTTATCTCACACTCTTAAATATAATTATAATAATAATATTAACATTTCACCCATTAAAATACTTGGAGTGTCCCTTGATAGCACACTTAACTGGAAAGCTCATGTTAATGAGTTAGGAAGTAAACTTTCATCTATTTTATTTCTGCTACGTAAACTTAGTTTAACTTTAGACATTGATACCATGAAGCTTGCTTACTATGCGCATTTTCATTCACGTATGCTGTATTGTATTTAAGAATGGGGAGCAGCCCCCGTAGCCAACAGTATTTTTAAGTTGCAAAAAAAGCTATTGGTATCATGAATAATGCTAAACATGACTCTAAGTGCAAACAATATTTTATTGAAAATACAATTTTAACTTTTCATTCAGTCTACATTTTTGCATTGTTATTGTTCCTTAAAGCAAAGTATGATGAGGAGGAGTTCAATTATATTAAGAACCACAATTATGGCACTATATATATTGCTAACATCAATATTCCCACTTTTAGGCTTAACCAATCACATCAGTCCCCAAATTTTAATGGAATAAGGTGCTTTGATAAATTACCAGCTTCAATAGTTGAACTTCCACCCAAAAATGTCAAAAAACATTAAAACATTGTTGCTTGAGAAAGCCTACTATAATGTTAACAAATTTTTAGCTGATAATTTAGTATTCCCACCTTAAATGTTAAGTGTTTCTCATGTAATGTTATGCTTTTTTTTGTTTTTTTTTAATCAAGTTTGTTATTCAAGTTATGCTGCCTATGTTTATGCAGTCTATTTAACAATTTATAATCTATTTGTTTTCTTGTTTTGTTTTTTTCATTTAATTGTAAAATTTTGACAATTGAGAAACTTTGTAATAAAGCAACCTCAAGTATGTATATAAATAAATAAATAAAGACTTGGGGGGGGGGATATTTTTTACCACGTAAATGGTTTTTGGAAAGATTTCATGACTTTCTGTATGGCTCCTGATTTATGTAAAAAAGAAGTAAACAAGATACGTGTCGTAGATAAAGCTGTAAAGGGTGGCAAGGATCGCTGCTAAATAGTAATACTAATCAGGAAGGAGAATATTCAAAAAATAGAACAATTAAAGTAACCCCAAATTTGTACGTACATTTGGCAAACAAGGTCAAGGAAATCACAATTTATTTATTTACAATTTTGTTTTTATTATTTTTATTACATCATTTGTTTGTTTGCTTATTATACTATACATACATGATTCTCTCTAAATAACTATAAAATATGTGCACCAAAAAAATTAACATGAAATATTGCATCAAAACAAAATAAAATAAAATAATACAAATAAATAAAAGAATAAATAAGTGATAATTCAGTTTAGAGTACCAGTGGATTGTTTGACAAATCATTGAGGAAAGGAAAAGGAATACTCTAGTAGTTAAAATTCCTTTGTCAATAAAAAGTATTTTGACAAAGGAATACCTAGTAGTTAAAATTCCTTTGTCAATAAAAAGTATATTTGACAAAGGAATACCCTAGTAGTTAATATTCCTTTGTCAATAAAAAGTATATTTCACAAAGGAATACTCTAGTAGTTAATATTCCTTTGTCAATAAAAAGTATATTTCACAAAGGAATACTCTAGTAGTTAATATTCCTTTGTCAATAAAAAGTATATTTGACAAAGGAATACCCTAGTTGTTAATATTTCTTAGTCAATAACAAATTCTATTCGAAAAGGATATCCTAGTTGGTAAATTCCTTTGTCAATAAAAAAAAGTATTTTTGACAAAGGAATGGACATACCTTTGTCAATATAACCATGCGAAAACTAGCAAAACAATCCTATGACACTCAGAGCTAAGTTATTACTATTATAATTACATGCAAAAGTTAAAACACACAGAGTTAAGACTTAAAACTAAAATAAATAAATAAATTAAATAATCAATACATTTTTAGACAAATAAATAAATAAATGTTGTAAGATAGAAGTAATAAATTAAGTTAGATAATAAGAAATTCGTCTTTAATTTGTCACAAATTAAACCTTAATCATGGGAATTTTAAATTTGGTTAAATTAAGAGATAAAAAAAATGATACTGGTGGGCGTCGACAGAGCAATTTTCAATGAACTAATGACATTTTCTACTAAGACATTTTCATGGACCAAAATATGTATTTCATTAGAAAGCTATGTGAATGCTAATTTGTAGCCCATTTTCTAACGAAACTTCCGAAAAATTGAGAGACACTACTGATAAGATTATAAAGTATAATCTAAAAACGGAACCTTGCGGAAACTTATGCAAGAAATGGCTGGTTGAGGTAGAAAGCAAACATTATAAAGAAAATTCACCCGGCTTGGAGACCCCCGCACCAGAATTATTTAGCAGTTATAAACTTATACAGAGTTAATATGACAATCAATAATTGCTATCAAGGTTAGAACTTAGAACCATGGTTACTAGACGTTGGAGTACTTTTAGGGGCCGAATTGACTTCGGACCAGTTTTATTTGATTCAGCACCCCCCAAAAACCTAACTAAACCTAAATAAGGATTTTTCTCTAGCCAAAAACTTTAACTATCAATTTTATAGATTTTTGCAAATTTTGCTGACTCAGTAAACTGGGTTAACGATGTTACCTAAAGTTGATTTAAAATATTTATCTGTTTGACAGACAGTGTGTTTACAAGAATCTGCTAGAAATACATGCATATACATACATACATATATGTATATATTATTATATATATATATATTATATATAATATATATTATATAATATATATATATATATATGTGTGTGTGTGTGTGTGTTGTGTGTGTGTGTGTATGTAAGAGACGTGGTTCCTAGACAATATAAAGTCTAGTATCCTTGAAATGGATTTGATTCATACTACCACACTTAGGGTCTTTTCTTTTAATTTTTTTTAAAAGACTATTTGCTAAAAGCTTATGGTAACATGAGAAGCACATGTGGCGCTATCCAGTAGATAATGACTAAACTTATTAATTTTCACATTTAAATCAGAGATAGCAGCACTAGTCAGACATCAGTCTTCCATTGATGTGTTTATTTAATATTCATTGTTGCTATCTATATATTTTGAATATTTGAAAGAAAAATATTGGGTACTGGGTACCTCGGAACTTTTCCTCATTACATCAGATTTGCTGAGCTCATCCTGCCAGCTTCAGACTCGCTCTGTTTGCCCTCAGAATATACAAGTCATTAAATTTATACTGCAAAACCTCTACGGACTTGCACTTAGACAGTAATTACATCCGTATCATTCCCAGCAGTCACCCATCCAGGCACTGAACAAGCTCAATGCTGCTTAACTTTTATGATCTAACAAAAATCATGGATATACTTGTCGTATTAAAACGAAACTAGGTGTACTTATTTATAACGTAAAGGTATACACTTATATTAAATTTCAACTCAATTGCATTATTTATCAATTTTTTAAAAAAAACATACACAAGTTATTCAATAAAAATTAAACTAACGCTCATTTGACTTCGTTTATCTCTTTAAGGCTGCCTTAAAGGGAAAATCAAAATATTAAGTGATCAAAAATAACGAGCTTCAATGAAATACAAACAACTGCTTTGTAGACGGATCAACTGATGAGGATTCATCTCTGGGTTGATTCCAAACACCTGAAGTGTACCTCATGTAAACAGAGATGTAAATATTCGTGTCAATATTGATGTTTAGGGTCCAACCCAGGGTTGTACCCTTCAAGCATAGAAACTTAAGACACTAAACTCATGCTTAACAATTGGACTTTATTGCTCTTTTTGGATAAGAAACTGCATCTTTTCAGATTGGATTTATTAAGTTTTTTCTGTTCTAACTATCGTTTGTCTTATGTTGTAGACATTAATACACAGAAACATAAAATCCAATACAAATCAAAATAATTAATAAAAATTAATAAGACAAATTAAAAATAGACATTTTGGTAACTTTCAAATAAATTAAAACTTAAAGCTAAATTATGCAGGGTGGTGCATTTCAAATACATTATCCTAATTACTCAACTCCGTACGGATCTGTAGCCATAAAATTGGTATCTACTCTCCACTAAGTCAACCACTGGAAGTGTAAATACCTGATTATTCTTTTCGTGATTGTCTGGCATGTATGGTAATCTGATTACCAAAATGTGTTTTTCTATGAGAACTTGAAAAAGTTAGATTGTATCAAAGCCAACCTTGGGAGAAATTTTTCCCATACAATTTATTAGAAGTGATGAATTCAGGAGTAGCAGTGATCTTATAATTTTTCCTCATTTATACCGTTAGTATATAGGAAAAGTATTGTGTTTGCAAAAAAATCCAAAACCGGGATTATCCGTTTCAGGCGCTTTTAAGGCCTCCTGAGTGGTTTTCGCAAAGTTGCCTGTCTGTATGTGAGTGTCTGTTGTCATCGTAGCTCCTAGTGTATTTATGCTAGAGAGTTGAAATTTTGTACAAAAATCAGTCTATCGCTGTAGTTGTGCTATTTAAAAAATATTTTTTATGATGTCATTAACCCGCAATAATGACTCAGCAAAAATTTTGAAAAATCATAAAACGCGGAAAAATTATGGGATCAGATTGAGATTTGGCACGCATGTGACTTTGTATAAGACTAACATATGTGACAAGTTTCATCTCATTATTAGCATTAGTTCAATATTTATTGAATGACTTGTGTACGTTTTTTAAAAAATTGGAAAATAGTCTGATTGAGTTGAAATTTGATACAAGTGTAAATTATTACCTAATAAATAAGTGCACTAAGTTTTGTTTCAATACGAAAAGTATATCCATGATTTTTGTTGGATCATAAAAATTAAGGAGCATTGAGCGTGGTCAGTGCTGAATGGGTGACTGCTGAGAATTATCTGAGGACAAGTGAAGTGAGTCCGAAGGCATGTTGCAGTATAAATTTGACGCGCTGTATTTCTGAGGACGAGTGAAGCGATTCTGAAGTAGGGAAAATGAGCATAACGAATCTGATGTAATGAGGAAAAGTTACGAGGTACCCTGAACCTGATTTTTTTAAATTATAAACTGGTAGTAGTCTTTAGTTATGTCAAACGATAGCTCAGGGAAAAATAAAAGGAATTTGATGATATTGGTAACAAGTTGTTTGGCACATGACACAGTTTTTTCAAATCGTAACTATAAAAGTATCCTCCGATTTCAATTCACCATAGAAAAACACGTTTTGATAATCAGATTACCATACATGGCAGACAGTTACCAAACAAATAATTTGGTATTTGAACTTCCAGTGGTCAACATAGTGGGGGTAGATACCAATGTTATCGCAACAGCTCCACACAAAGCTGTATTTTTAATGAACCACCCTGCATAGTGAAAATAAAATCTTATTAATAACATAAAATGGAGACAATTAATTGAAAAGTAAAATTAATATGTTACTGTAGAGTATCTATAAAAACAGAGTACAGACAAACCTGTACTTAAAAGTGATTGGTCGAAAAACGAGCAGAGCAATGAACCAAGTTATTACCTTCCCTAAAGATAAGTTTATACATACAAACTTTTCTTGTTCAACTCGGTTATAATGTCACATGTTAGGATTCATAATTAGATTTTTTACTACAGAAGATAAGCAAGCGCAATTCATAAAGATCTGTATGACTTTTCGGGATAAAATAACTAAATAAAGATCCTTCCGATTTCTTGTTGAGTATTTTTCTTCCGTCCTTACTTTCAACAAGATGTCGGAAAGTTTAAGAATAATTTCACGGTCCATACTCTGTTTTTGTGTGTCTCTACCGAAAATAAAATAAATATTGGTTAAAAAATTGATTCAGCAGCCAATTCAATAACAGCTAAAAATATCTCATTACTACTAATTAAGAATAATATTAACTTTAAGTTAAAAAGTTATGTTGTATTATAACCATCGACTATGACATATCATTTGTGGCTTTTTTATCAAATGACTTAGGTCATAACTTATTATAAAATAAAAGAATAACTTAGGAGTACGTAACAGTTTACAAAGGTCTATGCACAATGGTTAGGATCCTCTAATGAATAAAGCAGCCGAATAACTGCCAAAATTACAGAAAACAAATGTATGGGCGGCGCGAGATATAAGTCTACACTGCAGTGAGTACAGTTTCTCTATACTCACCCCACCCGAATTAAAATAAAGGTGAAATTTAAAAACAGATCCAACCATCGTAAATAGACCAAAATCACTTTAAAATTTTGGATTCGTTTTTTAACTAGCCATTTAAATTTACAAATTTGTTAAAAAGTTTCTCAACATAACAATTAATAAAGTTTGGGATATTGAAGAAAAAAAAACTGCATAGGTGTTGTTAATAATAGCAACTAACTCTTCAGTTCTAACTTTGGTAAGTTAGAACTTCTAATTACAATTTAACTTATCTGAGGAAATCATCGAATGCCAAAGGGGTTTGCTTTACAAAAAGAAAAGTGGTGGAAATCCCAGCACGTGGCAATGATGCTATCGTTTCCTTATAATACAGAGGGATGTTAGGATACACAGATTAACAAGCCCTATCCACACTTCACTTATATCAGAGGTCATATTCTACAACGATATTCCGTATTATTTAATAGAGTTCCAGTTTTAAAATTGTTATGAAAGGACCTTAAAGATTTTTTCCAAGTGTTAATTGAAATCCCTGAAGATCTTTTGAAATTATTAATTCTTTATTGAAATTCCCAAAAAAAATTGGCAATTGAAAATGTTTAAATGGAAAGTCCTATAAGAGCAGTCAAAATAGCATATTGTAAAGGAAAATGCACAAATGCTAATTGTTATGGGAGATTCCAACAGATAATTCACAATTATGAATTTATCTTTTGCACTTTTTCCTAGAAGAGTCGAAAAATCTGATGCATTACAGTGTAACACACGGCTAAAATCAGTTGACCAGGGAGCCAATGAGGATATTCCTGGATGTTAAACCACTCCTACCATTTCAAATCGGACCAACTTCATTGGTTCCTTAGCACTATTTTCCTATGCTGTCAACTGATTTTAGCCGTGTGCAATACTAAAGGAAAATCAAGTCCTAACCAAACTGTCATTGTTAGTTATCACAATAAATGAGTCTTTATCATTTTAACACCTTCCAGATATTTTTTTCAACAAAAAAAAAGAGAGCCATCCTTTATACAAATATTCTCTAATCTTGTTTCTGGTAATGGATTAGAGGGGAGTAAAAGTTTGCTACATTTAAAAGATATTAAAAAAATTATACTCAACAAAAATTAAAAATATAAATTAAGGTTAAAGTTAAAAATGTACCCAGGATAATTCAGGAGGGTAGAAAGCTTTCTAAACACAAAATCAAAACCTGACTCAGAAGTACTCAAGTAGAGGGAATTCCCTTCACAACTACTCGAGTAATGCTCGAGTATTTGAGTAATGCTCCCTGTGTTAATTGGCTTCTGTACCAGTAATTTTTAGTTTTAACTTTAAAACGTTCATCAGTGCAGTGCTTTGATATAATATGATGTCGTTATGTTTGTTAACAAACATAACGGCATTATGTTGTTTACAAATTATAAAAAGTCGTAATAATTCTTTGAAAAGAGTAAAAGGATTACATTATTCCCTTCACGTTGGTCAAATTCCAAATGAATAAAGGAACAAACAAATCTATCACATGGGTAAAGGATTGCATTAATCCCTTCGTGTTATAGTATGACACACTTTTAAAATCAGTTGACAGCGTAGGAAAATAGTGTTGAGGGACCAATGAGGTTAGCCTGATATAAAATTGTGGGCGTAGTTAACCATCCAGGACTAATTTCATTGGCTACCTCGCATAATTTACCCACGCTGTCAATTCATTTTAATGTTGTGTCATACTATACTAAAGGAATACACAAATACTCCACATTGATGCAGTATTACATTAATCCCTTTACATTAGAAAATGATTAAATTATTCCCGTAATTATTGGTACAGTATCACATCCATTCCATTCTATCACATTACATTTACATTAATAATGGATTAATGGAAATAACACACCAGAATGAAGAGTTTCAGTATTATATACGTATGTTGCATTTTTATATTTGGTTAAAATATTGTTCTTTGGTCAATAAGTTTGCAACATTCAACACTAGTATAAATAATGAATTAAAATATACATTTACCCTAATGGAGAGATTGTTTGTGCCCCGTCATAATGAATTGACGTAGTTTTGTTATCAAAGGCAATCCATTTAATCGAACATATAATATCAAAACACTGTTAAACTGACCACAACAAATAAAATATTGAAAATAGAAAGGAGCCATCACCGTTTCTTTTTCTTTTGCTTCTTGTGTTTCTTAGTGGATGTTAGTGATACCGAAGGACCAGACCCTGTTTTGTCTTCAGAATCTGTTTTATCCTCAGTTAGACTGGAGCTAGACTCAGGAACTGGTTCGGGTAAAATTTCAGGTTTCGTTGACGCAGATACCAAAACCGTTAAAGATTCGTCATCATTACAAGACTCGTAAACAGAATCTTTATCGTCGACAGTTCTATCGTCGTTCCCACCAGACCAGCATTTAGAAACAGGATCGATTGTTCTTATCCGATCGAAAAAAGAATCAACTGAACTATCTGATTTTTTCTCTGAGCAAGTTTCGTAATCAATATCGGAAGCATCGGTTTTAGTGGTCTGATGTTCTTCTCGAGTTTCGCTCGATTTCCTAGCCGGTTTCTTACGTTTGGGTTGTTTTGGAGTTTGAGGTCTGATGGGGGCTCCGATATTTGTACCAGATGACGTCAGTAATCCAGTCATCGCTTCATCACTGGACTCTGAATCAAGGGGGATGTGAGAATCAAGTCTAGATGATGGGGAAGGAGATTTGACTTTACTTCTACTTTCCCTTCTACTTCTAACTTCAAACTTGCTGGATACACCCTCACTCTCAGCTCCGTGACTAGAACCACTCTGATCCTTCCCACTCTTTCTCTTCTTCTTTCTTTTCTCAACAACAGGTACAAAGAATTCCGAGTCGCTGCCCTTGATATTATCACTGGTTTCATCTTTGGTTTCATCCACGGATTCACTGACAGCTGAAGCTGTCTCACTTACTACTAAACTAACCCCTACATCAATATCTGAAATCTTTAAATCACTGCATTTCTCATCAATTTCTATAATACTGGTGACTTCTTCTTCTAATCTGAACTCCTCCAGATTAGATTGAATTTCCAATTCAGTACTAGTCAATATGGGTCCTTGAGGTTGTTTAGTGAACTTATTGCTATCTTCAGAACCGGGAGTGACTGTAGAAGTTTCAGCACTTACATTCTCACAATTATCCAACTTATCACAGTCCAAATCTTTCTCAGTTAATTTATCGTCATCAGAACTTAATTCTAATTTAATGAGTGGAGTATCTCGATTCTCTAGCGAATCATTTGTCTCTTTAGAACGCTGAGAATCATCTGATAGTTCTTTGACAGCATCTAATATATCAGACTCAATCCCCGCTTCAACCCTACTAACGTCACTTCCTGCCAATAGTTTTTCATCTGAATCAATAGATTCCTCATCCAATACGTCTTTAACATCACAAGAACTATCAGACTGTTTAGCTACTCTGTCATCAATGTCTAAAGAATCTTTAGATTCCTTAGAACCATCAGATTTTCCTTTTATGTTCTTACTTTTACTACTGTTAGATTCTTCAAAATCCACATTAACAGGAACATCAGTAAATCGGATATTTTTGCAGTCAAGACTTTCTAAATTTTCTTCATTTAATGCACTATTTAATGGTATCTCTTCAGCAGACATATCCCAAAACTCTTTAACATCCTTCGATGTATCTGATACACTTGCCGATTCTCTAGAGCTATTAGAACTATCAGGTAAATCTTTAAGCATTTCATTATCAGAATCAGAAACTTTACTCCCCCCTTTATCAATAGAAATTTCAGATGACTCATTTTCCTTTTTGGTATCTGAACTGTCCCATGGATCATTCAATTCTTGGTAAGTTATAATTTCAGGTACTTCTTTAACTTTGCTCTGAGAACTATCTGAAACTTTTTTCTGTTCTTTCTTGGATCTCTGTGAAGATTTTGATTGTTTTATCGACTTGGTACTTTGGTATGGTTCTTTAAATTCAGTCTTATCTTTTGAGGACAAAACCTGATCAGATTTCAACTTTTTAACAGCTTTTGATGTTTTATCGATAGACTCTGTATCTTCTACAGTTTCTCTAGACAGGTCAACATCAGAAGCTTTTTTCTCCCCTTGTACACTCTCCAATGTATCAATTGTTTTATTTTCTGAATCAACCAAAGTATCACTAACGGATCCTTTCTTTGCTGCATCAATTGAAATTGACTCAACAATCTCAACAGGTAATTTTACTTCTTGAGACTGGACAACCTCTGAAACATAAGGCTTTATATCTCCCTTTACTTCTGACTTACTTTCAGAATCTTTACCACTTTTCTTCTTTTTCTTGGATTTCTTTCCAGTTACATTAGAAGATAAACTTAATTCCATTTTCTTGTCATCCATTTTACCCAGCAATGTTGATGTTTTCGCCTTTTCAAGAACAGACATTGATTTGCACAAAGTTTCAACAACTATGACCGGTTCCTCTTGGATGATATCAGATTTTATAGTATCTCTATCAGCTATTTCAGGGCTTATCCTGGAATGAGATGTTGTTGGTTGACTTTTACTATCAGGGATAAAGTGGCTTTGAGATAAGTCCTCCCCTTCAACACATTCCAGGGAAGCATGGCTTATTTCTTGAATTAAATCATGGGATTCTTCTCGAGGACTAAATGCTATTAAGTCAGTTTCAGTTTGAGCAATATTTTCAGTCATTTGTTGAGCAGGTTCGACTACACATGATTCTTCTGGTTCTTTATTACTTACAGGTTGGAAGGAAAAATCAGGCTTAGAAATATTTTCAAAAGTTGTTACAAGTTGGGTTTGTGCTTTCAATTCCACTTTTTTAGCTTTAATTTCATCGTCATTTTTATTTTTTGAATCATTTTTTTTCTTTTTAGATTTTTTACCTATTTTTTCTAATTTTTTAACATTGACATCTTGCCCAGAACTATTTTCACTACTACTATTGCTTGATTTATCTGTACTTGGATAACTTTCAGATTTTTTAGAAGAATTTTCTGAACTCGAAGAAGTAAGAGGCAAACAAATGGGATGGGATTGAGGAGATTCAAGAATGACTGATGTATTTAACCCTTTGTCAATAAGGGAAGGAGGAATTATCTCAAAAGGGGACGTTTCAGTTTGAGCATCTCGTGAGCAAATTACTTGCGGAGGACTTTGATAAGTTGATGTCGCCACTTCACAATACTTAGATGATTCGGATGAATCTTTCAGATGAGATGGTGCATCATGAGTAGATGGTGCATCATGAGAAGATGGTAAGATGTCGGATGAGCTATCGCAGGGAAGTGTTTGAACGAATTGCGGAACTCTTACATCAGGCAAAACCAATGGATTGACAGCAACCACCAAACCAAACTGAGTTATTCTCCTCTCCAAGGCTCCACCCCCCTCCACACCGCCTACACACACAAACACAGAATTATTTTTTCAATTCTTTCTTTTTTTTTAATTTAATTTATTAATATTAAAAGCCAAGCTCTTTTAATACAAAAAACAACCTCCATCCCAATATTAGAAAATGTGTGAAAATAGGATAATATCAATTGAAACTACTAGATTAGTTATTTACAAAACAAAAACCATCATTTACCATCTTCTTGCCTCTTTTGTAATTAATTTTCTCAGATAAACTACATTTGCAATACTTTAAGTAACAATCTACAACAATTTCTATTTCTACAAATAAAAAATAACACTGTGTTTATGTGTGTGAAGTAATGAAGCGGCCCAATCAAAAACAATATCCCTTTCTCTCAATAAATTATATAATAAATATAATCCAAGAAAAATGTATACAAATAAATAATAAAAACCAAGAGATGGTAAATAGAATAGAAAGAGGGTACAAAACGAATAAGTACAAAAAGCTTTTGTGTAAAATAAATAACAATTAAAGACAATGGCAAGACTGCTCGTCAATTTAGAAATGGGCGTTATTAAGAAATTTGGAGAATTTTCTCCGTAGGATACTTAACAAAATAGAATCTGTGTCAGAGTAAGAACTGTATGCATCTGCATAATTGAAAACAATACAAAAAAGGATGTTGATACCAACACAGATTGTACTGATGGCTAAATGGATTCTAAAGAAAAGATATTTTTATCACACCTATAAGTTATGATGACTTTTATTTTTATTAATTGAAATAATACAAGGTGGACAAATATATAATATAGAAAACCAAGGCACTCAGTTAGTTTATTAAAAACAAATTGACAGTTATGTAAATAGTTAGCTAGTATAGAGGCTTAGAATAATACTATATATAGAAGGAGCACTACTGATAACACGAAAGCCGGTTCACTGGTGCAACTAAGTAATGCTGCCACCCTTACAATATACAATTTTCTAAAAAAAAGTTGGCAATACTTCCGGTTACTGAATTATTATGTTCTACTATTAATTAATGATTGATTATTCATAAAATACTAATATAAATATCGGTGCATTACAATATTTTATGCATTTTAAATCATAGTTTAATGTATTTATTAAAATTATATAAAAAGTAGTCCTCGTCAACTAAATGTAGATTCTTAATAGATATTTATGACACATATTTAAAATAATGTTTTGTTGTCAGGTTGGCAGCATTACTTAGTTGCACCAGTCAACCGGCTTTCGTGTTATCAGTAGAATTACATTGTGTTTACGGTCCTGTGCTCCTTCTATATATAGTATTATTCTAAGTATAGAGGCTTTGAAAACTTTTTTAAGAATCAACAAGTAAAGTCATATGGAATGCAATCACATTAGCATTCTAATAATTGTTTTAGGGCTTGGCATTTATGCCAATAAATCTTATAAATAAATGTTAAATTATAATAAATGTATCTGGCATAATGCTAGATACATGTAGCTGTCAGTCTTATAATAAATGAACTGTAGAGTGCCCTTTCAGTGGTAAAAACATTGTTATTGGACTCATTTTGATTGAAATTACGATTGTCACGAGTCATCATCATCAATGGTTTAACGTGGAAAGTTTGACTTTCATTAAGATATGTGGAGTCAGTTTGAACAGAAGATAATGACAATAAATAAAATAGCCACTAAACCATTTCTCAGGGTATTTCGTTATGGGGCTTTGTTAGTGCACATAGTTAAGATAATTTACCTGAAGGATGAAGACTAGATGGAGTGTCCATCATGGCATCAGCTAAATCTTCTCTAAGCCTGGTCTCTCCGTGGATTGAATCATCTTCACTATTGTCAGTCATATATGGGGCATCCACACTACCACCTAGACAGTAACATAGCATCAATACTTCAATAATCCCAATACACAACGTAGTATCAATACTTCAATAATCCCAATCAACGTAGTATCAATACTTCAATAATCCCAATACACAACGTAGTATCAATACTTCAATAAGCACAATACACAACATAGCATCAATAGGTTAGGTCTATAGTAAGAATGCTAAAAATAGCGCCTGCAACTTGCTCTTCTCCCGACATTTAAAACAAATTTTGAAAATTTCTTACAAAGGGTTCAAAGAAAAGAGTCTATAATGCCATGCTATCCCCGTACCATAGAAATTGAGGCTGTTTGTTTCAAATTGTTCAGCCGAGTTAATGAGTCAGCTTAAAGCACAGAGCTTTAGTAAACTGCTCTGAGTAAACCTCTCATTTTGGATATCCTTACTCAGGTAAACCCTTACAGCCATATTAGCTTAGAATAATACTATATATAGAAGGAGCACAGGACCGTAAACACAATGTAATTCCACTGATAACACGAAAGCCGGTTTACTGGTGCACCTAAGTAATGCTGCCAACCTGACAACAAAACATTATTTTAAATATGTGTCATAAATATCTATTAATGAAGAAAGGTCGTAAAGAACAAATATAATAACTTAAAACACCTGCTGAGAATTTAATAAAACTGGTCTTAAATGGCAAAAGGGTGGCGGAATACAAGAATCTACATTTAGTTGACGAGGACTACTTTTTATATATAATTTTAATAAATACGTTAAACTACAATTTAAAATGCTTTAAATATTGTAATGCACCGATATTTATATTAGTATTTAATGAATAATCAATCATTAATTAATAATAGAACATAATAAGCAACCGGAAGTATTGCCAATTTTTTTTAGAAAATTGTATATTGTTTGGGTGGCAGCATTACTTAGGTGCACCAGTGAACCGGCTTTCGTGCTATCAGTAGTGCTCTTTCTATATATAGTATTATTCTAAGCATATTAGTTATAATTAATGTTGCTACTTAATACATATTGATCTTTCATTCCTCATCTATTATAATTTATTATAACAGATATCCTAATCTATTATATTTCCTTATTATACCTAATCTATTATAATTCCTCATCTATTATAATTTATTATAACAGATATCCTAATCTATTATATTTCCTTATTATACCTAATCTATTATAATTCCTCATATATTATAATTTATTATAATAGATATCCTAATCTATTATATTTCCTTATTATCTAATCTATTATAATTCCTCATATATTATAATTTATTATAATAGATATCCTAATCTATTATATTCCTTATTATACCTAATCTATTATAATTCTCATATATTATAATTTATTTATAATAGATATCCTAATCTATTATATTTCCTTATTATACCTAATCTATTATATCCTAGATATCCTATCTTATATTTCCTTATTATACCTAATCTATTATAATTCCTCTTTATTATAATATTCCTAATCTTTATATATACCTAATCCTCATCTATTATAATTTATTATAATAGATATCCTAATCTATTATATTTCCTTATTATACCTAATCTATTATAATTCCTCATCTATTATAAACCATCCTAATAGTGATAATTAATACTGGGTCAACAAATCATTTACACACTTTTATTCTTTGCTGTAAAAGAAATAAACACTTAATTCATTTTATTACTATTTTATGCTGTTTAATATTAATACTAATAACCTTTATAAAGCAGTTAAAGAGGGAAATGACAAAAAAAAAAAAATATTGGGTGAAACAAAAAAGATCCAATAACTTAGATTCCATTATTTGTTTACTATGACCTAAGACTGAACAACAGAATCTTTATAAGGTTAATTTGCGTAAGCCTGGCCTTAACCAGCTTAGATGTGAAGAGCCTCAAAAACCCCTTGAAAAGAAATTAACTTACGTAACTTACGTAAATGAATATTTACCTGAACTGCTTTCTATCCAAAGATAAGGTCTCCTAGGCATATTGACAGGATTAGATCTGGGAGGGATATTCTCAGCTTTGGTTTCCTCTTCAACTCCCTCGCTATAACATAGCAAGTACCAACAAACGTGACAAGAAATTTACGACTAGGTCAAAAATGAAAAATTTTCATTTTTCATTTCAGAGGAAATAAAAAAAATCTTAAAGGTGGATCAAAACCTCAAAGTTTTTTTTATGTGATTAAAAGCACAAAAAAAATATATTAACAATACTAAAGTAAAACAAACAAGTATTGTAAACAACAATACTTAGCATTGTTCACAAGTTTAGTATGCAAGTATTAACTATACTTGCAAACTAAACTTTTTTTCAAAACTTTTACATATTTTAAGTATTAATCAATACACAAACTAAATTTTCTTTTATTTTAAAAAATCTCCCAACAGGAGGAAGCACAGCTAAAAGCTGATTTAAATAAATATTAAAATGTAATATTATTTTTGTGAAATAAATGTTGATACCATATGATGATATAATATTATACTTTGAAAACAATTATTGTCTTTATACTAGATCTAAAAGAAGTTAAATATCACAATAAAAAATCAAATTGTATGTTTTCATAAGCTGAGAGTCTCTACATCAATATCAATTTCAAAATATGTTTTCCTTAAAAAGGCGTTAAATAATTAAGTTGGAGAAAAAACAGAATTTTGTTATAAGGTTGGCTGTGAAATAGTACTTTTAGAGCACGAAAATACAGCTGTCATGTTTTATTTTACATGGAATGAGAGACTAGGGCTTAGACTCCACTATGAAATGGAAGGCTGTCTTCTCCACATCACATTACTTCAGACAGCAGCAAACTTTGTTATCAATACCTATAGTCTTCAGGTCTTTTAGTTAAGATGGACAAGTTTAGCAGAAGATAAATACTTATGAAAGTCTAAGATGATATTAGTTTTTATAATACCTTTGATCCAATGATTTAAAAGAAAACTGAGGTCCCATCCAAAGTCTTCTATGAGGACCTGTATGAGTTATAATCTCAACCTGCATCAGATAACAATACTTCTTATTATTTTGAGTTTAGGCGTTTAACGCTACTGTACAGCAACGCAACAAAGCATGCTACTGTATATCAAGAAAGAGTATTAACGCGATTGGTCATTTACGCTAAAGGTCGTCTCCGCGACTGTACACCAAATCTACAAAAATATGAAGCTAAGATGCCCGGTCACGGAGACCTTTTAAGGGTTTTTTTTTTATATTTGAGGCTAGAACGCTCGTTTGCATAACCCAGTAGCGTAGAAGTCCAACTCTGTAAATACAGTATAAGTTAATTTACGAGAAAAATCAAGAATAGACGTTTCTACTACTTCTTTATGGACATACTTAACAAGAGTGCTACTCTGTAATTAATTAACTGGGCGTTTTAGCAACAATATTTATAATAAAAAAAATGCTTTAACAACCATTAGCATAAACACAAATTCTTAAATTTTAGCGTAGTTGACCATTTTAAATTATAGGATTTTAATAGATGTACGTCTACAGGACTGTACCTCTTAGGTAATGAAGCACAAATTACGATTGCGTAACAACTTTTATTTATAGCTAAAATGTACGGCCACTTTGTCGATCAGTTGGGTAAAACAAATCCTACCTATTATTTTTATTAAAACACTAATTTGTAATTTTTCTTCCCCCCCTCATATAATAGAAAAGGAAGCTTTGTAATAACAAAAGTGTGACATTCAAATGTCTAGGTTGTAACACTTACATACGTCAAAAATTGAAAAAAAGAGTTGATATCAGTGTCTCAGTAAAATGGATGGCATCAGTTTGGGGAATAAAACATTTTAAGTTTTGAAATTAAATTTCATGAAAGAAATAAGGAAATGAAAAGGCACCAGCAGTGTTTTCAATCATTTGTTTAAGAATTTAAAATTAAATTGAGGCGATTGGAATGTAGTTTGAATTTTTAGGATAGTTACATTTTTAGTTTGGAATTTTATCAACCTTTTTAATAACTTTTAAAATCAAAGCGACAATAACTTTTTACTTTTCCTTATTTATACCGTAATTATGTAGGAAAAAGTATTGCGTTTGTAAAAAAATTCAAAATCGGGATGAAACTGGAATTATCCGTTTCAGGCATTTTTAAGGCCTCCTGAGTGGTTTTTGCAAAGTTGTTTGTCTGTAGGAGTGTGTCTATTATCATCGTAGTGCCCAGTGTATTTATGCTAGAGAGTTGAAATTTTGTACAAAAATCAGTCTACCACTGTAGTTGTGCTATTCGGAAAATAATGTTTTTATGAACCTACAATAATGACTGCAAACATTTTAATAAATCATAAAACGCGGAAAAATTTTGCGATCGGATTGAAATTTGGCACCCATGTGACTATGTATAAGACTAACATATGTGCCAAGTTTTTTCTTATTATCAGCATTAGTTCAATTTTTATTGAATGACTTCTGTATGTTTTTTTTAAAAAATAGTAAAAATGGGAAATGATACGATTAAGTTAAAATTTGGTACAAGTGTATATTATTACCTACTAAATAAATTCACTAAGTTTCGTTTGAAAATGACAAGTATATCTATGATTTTTGTTGGATCATAAAAATTAAGAAGCATTGAATGTGGTCAGTGCTGTATGGGTGACCGCTCATAATGACACGGATGCATTTACTATCTGAAGACAAGTGAAGCGAGTCCAAAAGCATGTTGCAGTATAAATTTGGGGAACTGTATATCTGAGGATAAGAAAAGCAGTTACCCTATAAAAAAGTTAGTGTAACATTTTGTTTCTCAACATTTTTCTTTCCTCTTTCACATTATTCTTCTTTATCTTCACATCAAGTTCTCAAATAAGCCCCTATTTATGGAAATAATTAGTTGCAAGTACCTGAGAAAGCCAACGGTCATCCTGGGCCTTGGCAGAGTGTAGCTGTGGGGAATGAGTCTCTACAGTTCTACAATGTTGTAAGGTAGTGGCAGCACTGATAGAAGGTAACAAAGGATTACTGTGTTGTAATGGTGGCTGTATGACGTTACCATGACACGGGGGTCTCAGTAGTACCCACTCTCCCTTAGCCTCGACACTTAGTTCTATGCCTGTATCGTAGCTTACCTTCTCCTTAGCAAGGTCTGAAAGCAAACACATATTAATGTGTAAATGATAGTAACAGACATTATCTAATACATGCATAGCTAAAATCATAGAAAACAGGAGTGAAATAACAACTTACTTAAGGGAGATCTTGGTTCGATATCATACTGTACAAGAGAACCATAAGAAGACATGATGAAAAGTGAGTCGGCAACTCTGGGTTTTGTCTGGTGTCGTGGTGTCCTGGGAGGAGTGGCACGGGGAGGGAGCAGAGCTCTTGGAGGGGCAAACCTGGCAGCAACTCGGAGCACCGCAGGTGATACCGATGTCTCTTGCTCACCAGTAGACAGTCCTGTACGTCTGATCTGAGCCAGAGCTTGTATAACTATAGGGTGGGGATAAGGAGGCAGTCGAGGCGATCCTCCTAGCACCGAGGCACTTCCTTCGGGGCTGGCTCGTCCGTCTGTTAAACCAGCACTTCTCTCAAACCTTAACAAATACAACAGATACCATGGAAATAAGATAATCCTTCAAAAAATAACTGATTCTAATAAATAATGGGAAATAATTTTTCAGAATTTCATAATAGCAGATTCTTTAGACAAGGTTCCATGAAGGTTTGTCTGAATACAGTATAGGAGCTTCTACTTTTTTAAACATTAATTTTGGAAAAATCAGTATTAGTAAACATTGTAAATAAGCAAACATTTAATTATACAGTTTAATTAGGAACTGTGTAATGTCAGGGTTATCTGGGATGAATAAAGTTTGATTTTGTTGAAAATAAAATAAATAATATGAAACAACGTAATGGAACAATAATAAATGGAACAAAGTCGTGATCCCACTGGGTGTGAATAAAAAGTGTATGCTGGCCTTTTTTGATAATTTTAAAGAAACACCAAAGAAAAACATGATGCCTATCCCATTAGGCGAATTTCCAAAGGAAATTCGCTAAAAGAGAATACTTGTTTGCCTCTAGAAAAACAAGCCGACAAGAAGATATACAGGCCTTCATCCTGTAGCTGCTCAGCAGTCGAGGCGAGAAGCCACCCTTGTCATGGCATCCGCCTCCTTCGGTTACATGGAGTCTGCCCCTAGGGCCAATACAAATGTACATTGATGATTCCATGTACATTTTGTAAATTATGGATTGTTTTTCCATGATTTATTTAAACAATTTTACACAGGCCTGCTCCAGTGTAAGTATTCATTATATAATGACTGTTTCTTGATTAATTGGTCAGAGCATATCTTAGCATCGGAAGTGGGACATAAAATTCTTGGAATTAAATTATTCAACTCCCTTCCCTCTAATATAAAATATATTGAGCTCAATCTTTTTAAAAAAAAGAAATAAAATCCTTGTTATTAGAAAACCCATTTTACACACTCAAAGAGTGGTTCCATTTTTGTAAAAAACCATAAATAAGTATATTTATTTTCTTTATTATTATTTTTAATGTAATTCTCTGACTTTTTTCTATTGTGCAATTTTTGTATCTTAATGAAATCAATAAAGTAATTGTTTGTAGTAAAAACTCAATTTAACAAAACTTTATTTAATTTACATTAAAATTGTAAGAGTAAGCAATTTCCCAAGACTTCAGGTAGCAGTGAAAATATAGCCTACCCATAACACTTATCCTCAATAATAAGTAAAGCTGTGTTTACCTGGACAGTCTGTTTACAACATGAGGAGTAGTATGAGTTCTAACTGCAACATGACCTCCGTAAGGAGTTATAGGAAATACATGTGTTGTTCCTCTTAGTGAACTTACAGCCACCCACCTGCTGTCCCACGATACTGTTATATCTTGAATACGAGCAGTAGTATCTCCCCTGAAATACAAAGTATGTTACGTTCAAATTATCCAGCCAATCTCATCTCTTTTGCAACACAAAATTATATTTACTTGCAAATAAGGTCAGACAGAACAAAAAAAGTAGCAGAGTTAATATATTTTGATTTAAGTCTATCATTAATCATAGATTTATTGGTACATTTCTAAATTAAAAGGATCAAATAGAGAGTTACATAGTAAAGCTAAAGAGAAATAAAGAAAAGTTTAAATACAGTCGGACCTCCATATAACGAACTTCTATACAACGAAAGTCTCTATATAACAAATTTTTTACGTTCCCTTGAAATTACGTTTTGTGTTTAAAAGTGTTTCTATTTATCGAAAAATCTATCTGTTTGTAAATCGAGTTTATTAAAATGTCAAAACCGAAATCGCTGTCCCTTTCTCAAAAAATCAATTTATTAAAAGATTCTGACGATGGAGTCAAAAACAAAGACTTGTCTCTGAAGTATAAAATCGCTCCTAGTTCTATATCAACAATTTTAAAAAATCGGGAATCTATACTTAGGTTATACAAAACGAGTGGCAATTTAAAAAAAGTTCTCGAGTATGCAAGTACGAAGACATTGATGACGTAATTTTACAGTGGGTGACAATGTTAAGGGACAAAAATATGCCTGTGACAGGACTGCTAATAAAAGAAAAAGCTGCTAAATATGCAACTGCGAGGTTATTATTTATCTTATATATCCATTAAAATATCATAAAGTAGTACAGAGTTATTTATTTTTTCAATTTCTATACAACGAAATTTCTATATAACAAATTTTTTCACTTGAACCTTTAAGTTCGTTATATTGAGGTCCGACTGTATAAGTTTATGTTTGATCTTGAATGTATCTCATGTTTGATTATGGGTTGCGTAGGCTACCTGGCCAGCATTCTAAATGCTGCGGGGTTGAAGGAATCAAGTTCACAAGCCATTATTTCACTTCTTGTGGGAGGCATCTTCAGAGTTGGTTTTTTACTCACAAGCATCATTGTAAAACTTAATGCTCTATACAAATGATGCTTAGTTTAAGTCTTAAAGAGCATTGTGTTTTCTGATATTTTTTTTTATGAATGCCACAGTAGAAGGAAAACACTATAATCATGCTCTACCATGACACTGTCATTACATAAAGACTTGACTCTTTATTTTTTTAAGTACCTACATTGTTACTTCTAGAGTGACTTAACTACTGAGAGAGGATGAGTCAGGGTTTGCAGAGTATCAAAGGCTCTAGGTGCTTCACAACCAACACAACACTTCCATGTAATAACACTTCCCTTTTGATTTAAACACTCACATGAATATTGTGCAGGAGCAGAGCACAGGAATAATTAACAAGACATGTCATGACAAAAGATGTTTATCCTAGAGCAGCTCCCTAAGCTGAATTGCTTCTTGGGATCCGTATCTTGAAAACCTGACAGCGAGAAAAAAAGCCAGGGACCAGCTAGATGACTTTTAACTTATAAGAGATTTTAATCAATCCATTTACAAAATACATTAATTTCATTACCTGTACAATATATACAAATGGTGAACAGCAGCCAACGCTGGACTAGAAGGATGAGGATGAATTCTAAAAACATTAAACCTATGACCGTACTTATCAGCGACCACAAGAAGCATACCACTGGGATCAAATGTCATGGCAACAATGGGTCCGGTATGCCCCACAAAGTGAGCCACCATGTTGCTTGCATTAGATTGGTCCGTTTCATCACTGCCGCCCCCACTCTGTTTACTATTGCCTCTCATCGTCTGTAAAACACATAACCAAGAGTAATTTAGTAAAAATAAAAGTTGCCTGCCATTTTTATTCCTTTGGAATTATCACACAAATACATGCTTTACACTCATTATATTATACATAAAAACAATAGTTTGTATTAAATAAAAGAGTTTTGGTACACACATTGGATTTCTGAGGTAGAAAGCAAGCATTCCTAAGAATCCTCAGCACCAGAATTTTTGATAATGATTAAGTTATAAACTACTTTTCCTTTTTTGCACCTTTTATTGTTTGTATTTGGATTTATTTTTGAATTCTGTAAAAATGGTCTATGACTATGTAATTGTTAAATGAATAAAGTATGAGTTGAGTTGTGAATGCCTTTACATCTATTAAAAAGAAGAATGGTCTCATGACTCAGCCCTGTCTCGCTCCAGTCTGTAAAATCTTACCGAAAACCACTTGTGAGGTAAAAAAACTTCCTTTTAAGTAACTTCAGTGAGTGCCGTGGAATGGTCTACAATATTAACAACACCAACTTCGTCTTTCCACCAATAAGACAATAAGAACTTATTGGTGGAAAGACGAAGTTGGTGTTGTTAATATTCCTTTTAAGTCTTGGGTCCAAAAAGTAGGGAATTTTTTTTTTGTCCCGTCAAAACATGTATGGTTTGGTTGGAGACAGTGCTTGGCGCTTCAAAGTGAAGTTGCTAGGTTGGCAATACTGAGTTGTATAGCTTCTATTGCTATACTTTGAGATATCAAACAATTCAGAGGTTTGCAGAGATTAATCATAACAGATTTTAGCAGTTGTCACAATTGCAGCAGTTTTACTTATCTGCATAGATCTAGAATATAAAAAAGAAATTAATGAAACGAAAAGGGTACGATGTAGTCAAGAACCACACTCTACATATCCATACCTACCTCTAAAGTTGATTCACATTTTTGACATGCCGCCAAGGAAAAGAAACAGATAATTGTCTCTCAGTTTAAATAAGGCCCTTTAGTATTGCCAACCTAGCAACTTTACTTTAAAACGTCAGTTTTAAAGTGCTAAATAATATAATAAATAATAATAATAAAAGAAGTCGTCAAAAATGTTATTTTCAAACCTCTTTTTCTCCACTTCTACAAGGCCGAATGATTTTTTTTTTATTTTTGATCCACACCGCACCCCCTTTAAAGATATTATAATTATTATTTAAATATTATTTATGTACCTATAGCCGTTTTCACGCTAACCTCAAAAACCCTAATTTGTTGTGTACAGTATAATATACACTGGCAGCATTAGTAGATTTTTGACTTTTTTTACTAACAGCAGGGTATTTAAACTTTGCTACCTAACTTGGCAGGGCAGAACACTGCTGTATCCCTAAACCACAGAATTTATTTAATGCATATTTATTAAATTTATAAATAATAAATACTGTAGATAACTTACCTGTATATCTATTACAGTTATAACACCAGGTTGTGCAGCAGAAGAGGATTGAGATGGCGGTGTAGTAGCACCAGTGAGACTCCCACTCAGGTCTCTCAAACCTTTTCCAAGGGACCTGCAAATACATCTCTCATTTAAAATAGTTTCAGTTGTAATCAGTTGGTACCCAACTTAAAATGACCATTAATTAATCGGGATGAAAAAATGACCATGTTTGTGCTAGGAGCAATACTGTAGAGATTTTACAAAATTACATCTTATAATCAGTACAAAATCGTCTAGGAAGGGAGTCTGAATAAATGCAGACTGTCATGAGTGTTAAACTGATATGGAATATAAATGAAAATGGAGAAAGAGCATTTTATTGATTTGGAACAAAATTTTGCAGACCTACGAGGCATTAAACCATTGATAGATATAAATAAATTGAAATATTAAGACATGCATTGCTTGAGATATATTTCCACATGATCATGATAGATTATGATTAGCAAGATGCGGATAAGCCCATTCATGACAACATTAAATTTATGTTGATGAGAAAAAATAAGAGGGAGAGATGGTAATATTACCTGGCAGCATGAATAACAGTAGCAGTGTAAGATTGAGCTCCCTCATCCTCGCAACCACCTGAACTCCTCTGCCAAGTCGTTAGCTTTTTATCACAGTATGCCAACCACCTTCACACAAAACATAAATATTATATATGTACAGAATGTAAACTTAGCCCCCACATACAGCACCTAAACTAACAAGATGGTGAGTAAATCTCAATAGAAAATTCTAAGTATTTATCAAGCCAATCAAAAATCAAAAGTTCTTTAATCTTTTTTTTTAAATAAATTTATTCCAGAAAATTTAAATACAAATTATAAATGTCACTTATACAAAAAAATAGTTAATTAATGTTTTAAAGAAAAATACTTTACTGAAATACGGCACTCTATGGAAGGCCGTGCAGAGTGCAATTAATTGTTTATATGCAGTTAGCAGATCTCTAATCTTTTAAATGGTTATTCTTTAAGTTAAAAACAAAAATCAGGTACGGGGTACCTCAAAAGCATCTGATTCGCTATGCTCATGTCCTTGAAATATGTAAAATACAGATGATCTGAAGGGTCATTTCTAAACATCTAGGAACCTTAACACACGTAATGCTACTTAACTTTGATTATTAAAAGTTGTATTTATAATTTAGTAAATCTTCGGCCTGCTTTTTGAAAAATACAATAAATTATAATGCCCACAGTCATGAAAGTTGATCAAGTTATACCTCTAGTGGTGAGATCTTTTTGAAAGCCTATCTATAAGAAATATTGATGCTAGTCAAAGTATCCAGACTTAGTCAAACATCCAGGTACTTAAAACACTTCATGCTACCTAACTTCGATGATAAAAAAAACCTGTCTAACCGCATAGATAATAATAATAATAGTTCTCACTGTTACAATTTAGAATTGTCTAATGACGTCAATTCTTAAAACAAAATAAAAAAAATATAGCTGATCCTCTAGGAATTTAGACAAATTTAGATTTGTCTCTAGGAATTTAGACAAAGGCTTTTAAAAGGAGACAAAAAGGGTATTACTCAATAGACATTGAGTAATACCCTTTTTGCGTTAAAAGTTTTTTAATTTGTTGCTTGAATGAGCCATATGGAAGCGCAGTGTATGATAAAGGTAAATGATAGAAGCATTTCCTGGCCAGATAATGAGGTGAGTTGTTGGTTAAGGTGAGTCTGTGTAGAGGTAAGTTAAGTTTGTTCCAGTTATTGGTGTTGTCATGGTGATCTTTATCTTGAAGACTATTGTAGTTGCCTTTAGCATATATTAGGAGGTTGTGTATTAATATAGATGGGAGAGTCAGTATTTCAAGATCTTTAAAACTATCTGCACATGATGTTATACAGCTTATACTGGTTATTATCATGATAGCTTCTCTTCTGAAGGAGAAATATTTGGGTGGCTTTAGACGCTGCTCCCCTCCATAATCTAATACAATATGCGATGCGAGAGTGAAAATATACATAATAAATCATTTTAAGAATATCTTAGCTCAGTTTATCCTTTAGACTCCTCATCATGTACAAAACTGGAGAAAGCGATTTAGACAAGTGCTCTATGTGCTTATCCCAGCACATAGGAGGGGAGTCCCATGTGATTCCGAGTATATTGATAGTTGCACTATTTTGTCATCCTCTAAGGGAGAAGGTATGTTGTTGAGTTTTGTCCTCATTTAAGGTAAATTTATTGGCTAGGAACCATTCTTTTGCAGTCTGCATTAATAGCTTCATATTATCTTCCAGATGAAGAGAGCTCAAGGCTTTTAAAAGGGGAGTTATCTGCGAAGAGGATACATAGGTATATAAAACAAGATAAATCGTTAATAAAGATTAAGAAGAGAATAGGCCCTAAGACAGATCCTTGGAGCACTCCATAATTGACTTTCATCCTAGAGGAAAACTTGTTACCAAAATACACCATCTGCTCCTGGTCAGTAACCTAAGGCCTTGCAACCCATAATGGGCTGCCTTCTCAAAGAGAATATCAAGGGGCATGCTGTCGAAGGCCTTGGCTAGGTAACAGCAGACTGCCATTACTTCTTCCTTACCTTCCATTCCTGACAGGATGTACTCAGCCATAAATCAAGAGCATCCATAGTTGATTTATTTTCTCGAAAACCAAATTGACTCCAGGTACCTTATCAATCTACACTTAACAGTTTTTTCAAATATTTTAGCGAGATGCTGGGGATAAGCAAGACTTAAATTGTAATTTGTAAGTGTGTAAATAGTCACCTTGGTCCAAGAGCTACTGGGTTAGGATTGATACCGGGAGACAGATAGCAAGTGGTAACGGTCAGCCTGTCTTCCAGAGTGAGAATATCAAATATAGCAATCCTCTCGGCAAACGTTACCACCACGTACTTGCTATTACACACAACATCACATATCGGAGTCTTGTTGAACTTTATGCTCTTCACCTGTAACAGTCCAACAATGTCAAAATATAACTCAAAGCACACATATATAAGACTCTTATATATAATTTCCCATATATTAAATTAATTAATTAATTAAGAGTTCCCCTTCATTTTTTAAGGAATATTTCTTAATTTCTTTCCTCAGCTGTTGTTTTTTTAACAATGAATACACATAATGTTTTTGAATCCATAGCATTAATTTAAATAAAAGGTCAATATTTACCAGTTCGGCAGTTCTGAGTGATATGAAGTTGAGTGTGTGGTAGTGGGGTCCAGGGCCTGTGTTGTCAACTATAGCTATGAGAGGTCGTTTACTAGCTAGCAAGTCCTTGGGTCCGCATGCAGGTACTTGAGGAGAGTGAAGTATCTGGAGACACCTCACGGAACCCTGCCCGTATGAAAGTAACTCTTTGCCTTCTCCTCCACCACTCACACTCCATACCTACATCAAAATTTACATAGAGTCAAAATAAAACAATGTATTCTCACCGATAGGTGGACCTACTGCTTCAAACAATCGATAAAGAATCAAGTAGAAATTACATGTTAAATCTGCCGGGGGGGGGGGGGGGTCCAGAGGAGGGTTAGCAACCAGACTTCTTCTTTGACAGTCCTTGTTCAATACCATTAGAGACCTATAAGATTTTTAAGCTAAAAATGAAATTTTCAATCTCACAAGTCCCATACTTGAGATGCCCATAGTTACATACAATAATAAATAAAATAAAATAATCACTATTCAAAGATTTGACATTTAATACCATTATTTCTATCATTGTGATTAGGCATTTGGTATCCATGATACAGCCATAGTGATAAAAATCGGCCACTATGCAAAATAGCTACACAATATTAAAATAGCAACTCGGAGTGATAGTTGATCACTTAGACTATTTTGAAAAAAAATATCTAACATAAAATGGTCAAAGTAATAAATATCTTAAAAATATAATCACTTTGACCACATAAGGTTGGAAGATTGAGGAGAAAGGAATTACTCCTCTTAAAAATCTCTGCATCAGCTATCTTAATGATTTGATGTTGGTATCACTAAGAGCTTTATCTGGCTATTCGTAATTCAAAGTCTATAGCAGCGCCACCATCGTTTATAAGAAATTGATAACCAAAGAGTGATCATTGTTTAAGTTTTATAGGGATTTTTGGTTTTAAATTTTTTTTAAATTTCTTTTCAAAGTTATTTAATTTAATTAATTTTAGGGCGTATGAACTCAGTAGAATCACCATTTCATTGAAAAATAGGGTTTTAATGGGTTGTCACGAGTATTTAAATTAAGTGATAAGAAGGTAAAAATCAAACTAGTGTTTTATTTTATTTATTGATACTTAATGTTACTTGTAAACAATTTTAGTTTGCACAAACTCACAAAATATACCTTTTTATGGCTTTAAATTGTTTTAAGTAGTTGTAACAGATATTTAAATTATCTGATAACAAGCTGATTTTCACCATAATGGTGTTTTAATTTATTAATAGATAATAAATTTTATTTGACACTTACATTTTTTTTTTTTTAGGTGTGAGACACCTAGTTATCTCTCGCACAATTATATTGTGTCATCTATTTATTATTTGCAAAACTCGGTAGTATCAAATGATATAATTTTTATTTACTCACTAAAATAATTAATAACTCACTAAAATCATTCTTTTTTGTAAAATGTTTGATTAAATTATCTGTTTAGGTTTTATTATTTCTGGGGTAAATCGAAAAATCCAAGTCTGTAGTGATAAGAGCCTGATTCTATATTTAAAATCCTGGAATAATCAAAGTATTTATCAATGAAATATTGGCCATTTTTTGGCACTAATGGTCGTTCTATTAATTTTTACCTCATTTAACACAAATTAACAATAAAGGAATAAAAGAAGAATTTTTATCGGCTCCCATGCTAATCCAATGATACAATTTTTTTGACCACCCTTTGGTTTTCCCGTCATTGGTATTGCCAACCTTACAACTATATCTTGAATTTAATTTTTACATTACTGAAATAATGTCTATACCTGAACTCCAGAGCCATATCCCAGTATTAGGAGTAAGGGAGGAACACTATCAGATTGACACTCTGTATCAGTAAGAAAATTATCACAATCATTATAATCACAGACGTGGAATTTAGCCCATTGTATCGACTCCTTGCTAGATTCACTTGCTACAGCAGCATTCAGCACACTCTGGCAAGCCTGCAATAATAAGTCAAATTCAATGTTGCAATAGTAAGAATAGGAAATATAGGATAATATGCAAGCTAAACTTGCAATTTAAGATCTTCCTTAAATAAGTATATCGCAACTTAAAGTAAGACTTGGGTAAAAACTAAAATGTTTGGGGGTACAGCCTCCCTCCTTAAAAAAAATAGGGGGCCCAACAAGCATATAATTTTAGCTTGAAATCCTTTTCAGTCTAAAATAATATGAATCCTAAAGGATTATACAATATGCTGAGTAAGTATTAGTAAACAAAATCAACGTCAACATGAGATATTACCTGAGGTACGACTTCATGGATGAAACCAGCGACACTGTCGATTATGGATGGGTCGCTGACGGGCTGTGGAAGAACGATGCCCCCGGCTGCCCCCACCAGGGGCTTTTTGGATGACTCAGCAGACATATCATCTATCTGTCCCTCTGTATCATTACAAACAACTACCCACCTATAATTACAGCTTAAACTAAGTTAGCCTTATCAATTGTACGTTTCTCCAGTATAATTTTATCACAATCATCAAAATCTATCATTTAAAATGCATATTTTTTAAAAAAGAGTAAATTGACCTTGATAAGATAATGTCATCAACACAGAACAACTGATTTCTGTAGCTACAACAAAAACTATCCAAATGTAAACAAAAACAAATCTATTTAGTGTGCTTATTCGACTTATTTACATTATCATTTATACACTATAATACACAAGATTGTACAAACTAATCTAATATCTTACAGAAAACTAACTCAACAACTAATTTGAAATGATCTAAAATAAAATGTACAATGAATAAAAACTAAAGACGCAAATTCTGCAATTTTTGTGTTTGACAGCTGATAGTGACGTCAGAGGAAGGTCGTTAGAAAAAATGAAAGTTAACAAAAAAATGTTTAACAAATTAATATTATTTTAATAAATATAAATTAAAAGTAAGAAAGAAAAAAAATATTAAGTAGTTTTATTTAAGTTCTATCGTTGAGTTTCTTGTATCTTTACATTTTTGTATTTTGACGACAAAATAAAATCAGCTGATTTGTCAAAACAAACCAAACGGAAAAATGTCATGGCGGGAAGGTTGAGTGATATTCAAAATGTGCTGGTTTCTTTAGTGATTTTACTTGTTTTGTCCGTGGAATCGAGTAAAAGGAACGTTATTTTAATAATCGTTCCGAATTTCCGGAGCAATTTGTTTAGGAACGGATCTGATTCTCCGTTTACTCCGAATATAAATTTATTTTCTTCGAAATGTTTGATCTTTCAGAATGCTTTTACCCAGGTAACTAATTTACTGTCAGTTTTTGACATATCACAGAACTGTCATTATTATTATATGTTTGTAAAGCATTGAACCTTTTGTATTAAGTGATGTATAATATAAGTGGTCGGCGGTAGAGACATTATTCAATTTAAAATGAATAAAATAACTTAATTTATTATACTTACTATTTAGATGGTATAGTTATTGCCAATTTTTTGGACCCTATTGGTTGAATTTTAAAATATTGAAAAGTAACCTGAACACCTTTGACTATCAATTATTTTGACTTCCACCGTTTTTCGACCAGCTCTCAATCAAGGAAAGTCTAGTTCATCTACCACACCGCTAGTCTGCGGCACTAGTACCTACATGCTGCATTGTTGATTTTTAGCTTTTGCTAATCAACGGTCACCTAAGAGTGCAATTTTTAATATAATTCAATGTGTTCTCAATGATATTAATTTTATAAGTATTTTACACGTACAATATTTAAGTATATCTGATGGATTTCAGAAATGCAAGCAAATATTCTTTCACAAATTGTGCTGGTAAAAGTTTTAAATTATGTTTGAGGGAATAATTTTTACTGTTATTTTCCGAATGAACTACTTTTGGGGGGGGGGGACACCCTTAATATTTCTAAACCCCTCTTGGGTACTCTTAGCTTTTCTAAAAATAAAATTAGCCCGGTCTGAACTCTCTACGACGTGTCTAGCAGCTGGAGCTGTATGTTTCCAAAACTGGGGCTTTATCACCGGAAAAGGTATACATATATCACGTCAGAGGCAATTAATGTTCATTTTTGATGTTCTATCAAATTAATGTTCATTTTTGATGTTCTATCACAAACCATATGAACATTGAAAATCAAAGCAATTTTATTATTTACTTGAGCTTCATGAAAAATTACCACCATGGAATATGAGGTAAAGCTGAAACCGGGAGATCGGGTGAAAAAATAAAATCTATATAAATTCAACTCTTGTATTAAGCACTTTATAAACCAATTCAAAAAAGAAAGCTGCATGAACCAGTTTTTATGGCTGGTGAAAAATAGAAGAGAGGCAGGACTTGTGGTGCTACAATATGGATATTCAGAGAACTAAAAGTGACAGAATTTGCTCAGGTTCACGTAAAGGTTGGGAGTCGGAACACTGTCTATACTGCTGATCCCTCATTTTAACACTTGCAGTGTTGTAGCTGTCTCTCCCACTTATAATGAGCCTCAAAGTTTACATTTATGTTCATATAAACTAATTTTAAATATCCTATAAGTTTTACTTAAATCCAGTGTTTTAGTATAGGCCTTACATTTCTCTATCTTGTCTCGTGGGATCTTCAAGAGTTAATTGCTACAGGCTTTGATGCTGTGAGTCTCTGGTGAGGTGAGTGTTTTGACATCACTCGACAGCAAGGATCTTTTCTAACCTTGCTGAAATGATCCTTTTACCCTCCACGCCCAGTCAGAAGTCCATGGGTCAAAGCCTAAATTTACTGTCTGCAGCTTTGCATTCATTATTCACTTTTAGTTTCTATAGCCCATAATCTTTTTGTTTTCAAGTGCTTATTGGTAGCTGTTCATTGTGTATTGTCCAATTCTTCACTTTCTACGTTTTAATGTAAATTTGTCTCTTTTTAATAATAATAATATAAGCTTAAGAATATAATATGAGAAAGGCTATTATGCAATGTGTTACAGATTCCGTCACCTGGTGCCAGCAGGCTCTCTTTATTCACGAGCCGGCGACCTGACTCCTTGTCTTCATGGAACAATGAAAATATTACCACCATGCCTCAATACTTCAAGCAGAACGGCTACCTGACTAAGTCAATCGGGAAGGTCTTTCCATTGGGTAAAATTTATATGGAATTTTATTTTCTTGAATCAAAACTAAGATTGTGGACAACTAGATTTTGTTGGATCTTAGGGTTTTAGTAGAAGCTTAAGCTGTTTCTAACTATTCCTCCCCACACTAGATTCCCTTCACTTATCCTCATTACTTACTTTGGACTCCCTTCATTAGCCCTTTGAATATGAAAATCTTCAAATTTTATATTTGTGGTTTATGTATTTAGACAGTGAATACATAAGTTTTAAACAGACAGACTACTTAGTGAAAACCACTCAGCAGGTCTTAAAACACCTGAAATGGACAATTCAGGTGAAATCTCAGTTTCGGATAATTAGTGTAAACACAATTTTTTCCTTTAAAAAAATAAAATGCTTGTTTTATCGTTTTTTGGCCCATCAGGAACCACATCAGGTGAGTTGCATCTACTACACTATAAGAATTAATTAAAGTTGGCGAAATCTTTTTAATACAAATAACAATCATAAAATCTTAGAGCATAGCCCGGGCTGTGAACCCTGGACCTCCAGTGCCGAAATCGAGTGCCTATACAATCACGGCCACGGAGGCAGTCTTTACCTTTATACCTATGATATAATTGAAGAAAAGTAAAAAACATATATTATAGTATTTAAATTATAAGCGCTAGTGGATTTTTTACTATAAGGATGTAAATAAAAGTCTATCCACATATAAATTTCAACCAATGTAATGATGACAAAACTGGCTTTCAACCTAATACAGGTCATCCTCAGTGCCGGTGAGAATAAATAAATAAATAAATAAATGTTTATTATTTTCTTTAACAAGTATAAAAATATTTTTGAAAGTATAGAATTACAAAGAATAAGAGATTAATAAAAAAATAAATAATAATAATGAACTACAAATAATTTACATTTGTAAATAAATTGAGACTGTCAGACAGTCTCAAATCTTGTTACAAGACTCAAGAGGAAAAATTAGCTTCTTCTCACCGGCACTGAGGATGACCTGTATTAGGTTGAAAGCCAGTTTTGTCATCATTACATTGGTTGAAATTTATATGTGGATAGACTTTTATTTACATCCTTATATATTATAGGTATTTTGCTGACAATGCATTACACACAATACTAAGATAAGTCGATCAGTAAATTTTACTTTATATCCCCTATAATATAAATATGAGTATTTGTCTAGAAATAAAAAAAGTAATTATAAAAGAGGTAAAGAGTAAATCAAACTGAAACCAATACCCTTTTTAAAATATATAAAAATATTTACAATATGTGAAAGGCGGGCCATTGTCTAAAATAAGAGAATTCAAAATAAGAGATTCGATTTTGGATTCACTTGTCAGTAATTAAGCTGCAGAAGTGCTAGTGATTGAGACAACGATACAAATAAAATACACAGTTTTACAAACAAATGTTATTGGTTTGTAATTTTTGTCAACATTTTCCTCATGATATTTCGAAGCAAAACTTTCCCCATCCCCTACCCTATTTTTCCCAAATTATGTTCGAGTGTTGGGACATACTCTGCATCTCTGGCTTTCACTGAAAGAATTTTAACTTCTACATTCACACATAAGTCTAAGTTCACATTACTAGGAGAGAAAATTTCAACTCTCAATTTATTATAACTTATTCGGTTTTTATTACAGAGAAAACTTAATCAGAAACGTACAGGGTGTCACTGAGATATCATCTCTGTATGTGCGGAATACCCCATCTCAGACCAATCCCACAACAAATACATAATTTTATTCGTATATTACCTCTAAGGAGCACTACTGATAACACGAAAGCCGGTTCACTGGTGGTCTTAAGTAATGCTGCCAACCTGACAAAATAAAATGTTTTTTTAATGAAGTTGGCAATATTTCTGGCTGCTGAATTATTGGGTTCTATTATTAATTAATAATTGATTATTCATAAAAAAAATAATATAAATATCAGTGCATTACAATATTTTAAGCTTTTTAAATTGTATTTTAACGTTTTTAATGCCAATTATTTTCAAAGTGGTCCTCATCAACTAAATGTAGATTTCCGTATCCCCCTACCCTTTTGCTTATCTAAGACCGATTTTATTTAGTACTTAACAGGGTTTTTATTTTAAGTTATTTCATTGGTAACTTAAGATCTTTTTTCATTAGTGGTTATTTATAACACATTTATAAAATAATGTTTTGTTGTTAGGGTGGTACCCCTACTTAGGAACACCAGTCAACTAGCTTTCGTGTTATCAGTAAAATTACATTGTGTTTACAGTCCTGTGCTCTTTCTAAAGCCTTTAATAATAACACCTGTATTGTTTTTATGTTTACAGGTATTATGTAAACTATGTCCTTATATTTACAGGTGATAACTCAGCATTATCTACTGACGAAAGAAATACTAGCAATGTAGGGAGCAGGTCATGGAGTGAAAGCTTCATGCCGGAGTCATCACGCCATGATAATGACTCCACCTGTCTCTTCGTTAACAACAAGAAGCAAATAAGTGTCATATCTAGTCTGGTCTGTCCGTTGTTTCCTGAGTTTCAGTACACTAAGCTGCTCCCTGATCAAGAAATTGTTCTTAGCGCAAAGAATTTTTTGCAAAGATTTAAAAGCTCTAATGGAAAATATGATACAACTACAGATAGGCATTCGAACCCTAGAGAAACTCATAAGCCATTTAAACCAAATATTACTCCTAAAATTAAAATTTCATCATCACCAATAACAAAACAACTTAGAAACGAACAGTCATTTTCTACTACACCGAATATTTCTCATAAAAAACTAATGACAACGAAATCAAATAAACTTACGAATGAAATATCATGTTCTACCACACCAAGTGAACCTATGTCAACTTGCACAAAACCAAATATAACCCCTGAAAATGAAATGACATCTACATCAAAACCAAATATATCTACACATAAAATATGTACTACAAAACCAAATATGCCTAAAAACGAAATGCCATCTTGTACAAAACCAATTAAACCTACAAACGAAATGCCATCAGGTTCAAAGACAAGTAAACCTAAAAACGAATTGCCAGGTTGTACAGAACCAAATATTACCCCAGAAAATGAAATGTCATCTTGTACAGAACCTACTATTACCCCTAAAAATGAAATGACATCCATAACAAAACCAAATAAACCTACAAATAAAGCATCATGTACTACCAAACCAATCAAACCTAAAAACGAAAAACCAAATTGTACAAAACCAAGTAAAACTAAAAACGAAATGTCAGCTTGCCCAAATTCAAATATTACCCCTGAAAACGAAATGACATATTCAATTAAACCAAACAAACTTACAAATGAATTATTATGTACTATCAAACCAAGGAAACCAAAAACTGAAATGACATCTACAACAAAACCAAATAAACCTACTCATAAAATATCATGTACTACCAAACCAAATACTCCTAAAAACGAAATGACGTCATGTACAAAACCAATTAAACCTAAAAACGAAAGTTCATCTTGTGTAATTCCAAATATCACCCCTAAAAACGAAATTTCATCTTGTGCAATTCCAAGTATCACCCCTAAAAACGAAATTTCATCTTGTGCAATTCCAAATATCACCCCTAAAAACGAATCGTCATCTTGTGTTATTCCAAATATCACCCCCAAAAACGAATCGTCATCTTGTGCAATTCCAAATATTACCCCTAAAAACGAAATGACATCTATAACAAAACCAAATAAACCTACTCATGAAATATCATGGACTACCAAACCAAATAATCCTAAAAACGCAATGACATCTTGTACGAAACCCATGAAACCTAATAACGAATCGGCATCTTGTGCAATTCCAAATATTACCACTAAAAACGAAATGTCATCTTGTGCAATTCCAAATATTACCACCCAAAACGAAATGTCATCTTGTGCAATTCCAAATATTACCACCCAAAACGAAATGTCATCTTGTGCAATTCCAAATATTACCACTACAAACGAAATGTCATCTTGTGCAGTTCCAAATATTACCACCAAAAACGAAATGTCATCTTGTGCAATTCCAAATATCACCCCTAAAAACGAAATTTCATCTTGTGCAATTCCAAATATCACCCCTAAAAACGAATCGTCATCTTGTGTTATTCCAAATATCACCCCCAAAAACGAAATGTCATCTTGTGCAATTCCAAATATTACCACTAAAAACGAAATTACATCTTGTACAAAACCAATGAAACCTAACAACGAAATGTCATCTTGTGCAATTCCAAATATTACCCATAAAAACGAAATTTCATCTTGTACAAAACCAATTAAACCTAAGAACCAAATGAAATCTACAACAAAACCTAATAAACCTACTCATAAAATATCATGTACTACCAAATCAAATATTACCCCTAATAACGAAATTACATCTTGTACAAAACCAATGAAACCTGAAAACGAAACCTCATCTTGTGTAATTCCAAATATCACCCCTAAAAATGAAATGTCATCTTGTACAAAACCAATTAAACCTAAGAACCAAATAACATCTACAACAAAACCAAATAAACCTACTCATAAAATTTCATGTACTACCAAACGAAATAATCCCAAAAAGGAAATGACATCTTGTACTAAACCAATGAAACCTAAAAACGAAATGTCATCATGTACAAAACCAAATATTACTTCTGGAACAATGAAACCTATCACCTCTTTAGAAGATTCAATATGCTCTTATAGCTCAAAAAAGCAGCCCGATTATATTACAGCTAATTTACCTGGACTTTATATGAGCACAGTGAAACCTGTGCTGAGCTCTCGAGACCCTCACCCTAAAGCTGGCTGTGCAATTAACCATGAAGACTCTGCTGAATCAATAACTAAAGATACCACATCTATATCAATCCCTAAGTATACCACTACTAAACCCATAACTAGAGATACCTCTGCCAAACATATTACTAGAGATACCACTGCCAAACATATTACTAGAGATACCACTGCCAAACATATTACTAGAGATACCACTGCTAAATCGATTACCAGATACTTCACTAATAAATATATTATTAAAGACACTAAAGATAAATATATTATTGAATATGTCAATATTAAATTATTTACTGAAGGAAGCTCTACTAAACCTATCACCAAAGATGCTACTGCTAAATATTCTTATAGTAATATCACTGCTGAAGCAATTACTAGGGATGCCAATGATAAATATACTACTAAAGGTGGTCCTGGTAGGTATATTACTAGAAATTCCAATGCTAAATATACTCCTCGAGGTACAACTGCTGAACAAACAACCACTAGGAATGCCTTTACTATATCAATTACTAAAAATGGCCCTGCTAGATATATTTCCAGGTATGCCACTGATAAGTCAGTTACTAACAGTACTAAGTCATTCTTAAACCCTAACTCAGTTTTAAAAACTAATTCTACAATATTCGCTGATGATGTTTCTATATTTATAAAACCTTCTTCCACATCAAAACCAATCATCAGCAGCATCCTAACGACTAAATCTATTAACTATACTTCAACAGATGAATCTAAGACTGAATATGATGTTGGGATCCCAATTAATTTTGATTCCAAAATGACTGGAGGGAACTGTCTTTTTACAACAAGTGATTATTCTTCTGAAATTCGTAAATCTTTCATACCTGTTAGAAACGAGAGTCTGAGTTGTGCTATTATTTTAATCAACATGGGTGCTCACCCTAGTTCTATTAATAATGCAAGTGCCATGGTGTTTTTTAATATGACCAAAAGAACTCATGTAAATTTATTTGACAAATTAAGTGCTGTTAGAGGTCTTTATCAAATTAGAAATGAATCAAGTTTAACTTCATTTGATGATTGGGAAAAACGTTCTAGTTTTCAAAATAGGATTTTGAACTGTCCGAAGTTTAGTGGCGATTTTGATAAATTGATTAATAAGAATGAAGGAAACATAATCGATAGTTCTGTTTGTATGATCCATCATTTGGACTATGATGAAGCAGATTTGTTATCATCTAGATCACTTAAAACTCCACTCCTTAACATACCTGAAGCTCTGGTAGAAGATGAGACTAACAAGGCACCTTTGAAAAAAGAAACAGAGAAAACACCACCAGGGAAGGAACAAACGAAGGAAAACAAACCGTTCTTTCTAAGCATTGGATTTTTCAGACCTGGCGTTCCCTTCAGATTCCCTTTGAAATATTTAAGTAATTTTTTTTATCAACTTAATAACAAAAAGTTCCTTTAAAGATAACATTGATAACAGAGGGAAACTCTTTTACCTGACTTTAACTAATTTGGATTATTTTTCGATTCTTAACGGTCTTTTTAAAAACCAATGCAAGAAAAATTATAACTAATCTTGATAATAAGTTGAAACTTAGCGCATTTATTGATCTTATAAATGACTACATGCGCAAAAATTTCAAATTGAACAAAACATTTTTTTTATTTTCTTTTAATTTTTACTGGTTAACGACACTGAATAGCAAAACTAGACTTATCTATTAGACCAAGAGCCCTGGGGTGTTTTGTGAATAAAAAGTGTAATGGCTGGAACCGGTCTCAATTTTTCGTAAATACCTTCCTGAACAAGGATCTGCAATTCTGCCGACTCGTATCGGATGGGTGTCCCAGGCAGAACGCACTTTATAGACCAAGAGCCCAGGGGTGTTTTGTTAATAAAAAGTATAATGGCTGGAACCGGTCTCAAGTTTTCGTAAATACCTTCCTGAACAAGGATCTGCAATTCTGCAGACTCGTATCGGATGGGTGTCCCAGGCAGAACGCACTTTACAGGTCAAATTTACCACACAAGTTAAAAAAAAGTGTAATGGCTGGAAACGGGTTTAATTTTTTGTAAATACCTTTCTGAACAAGGATCTGCAATTCTGCAGACTCGTATCGGATGGGCGTCCCAGGCAAAACGCACTTTATTGACCAAGAGCCCAGGGGTGTTTTGTTAATAAAAAGTGTAATGGCTGGAAACGGGTTTAATTTTTCGTAAATACCTTCCTGAACAAGGATCTGCAATTCTGCCGACTCGTATCGGATGGGTGTCCCAGGCAGAACCTTTGACCCCTAAAGTGCGTTCTGCCTGGGATACCCATCCGATACGAGTCGGCAGAATTGCAGATCCTTGTTCAGGAAGGTATTTACGAAAAATTAAACCCGTTTCAAGCCATTATACTTTTTATTAACAAAACACCCCTGGGCTCTTTGTCTAAATTCTTTCTTTTACTAAGTTTTAACTCTGTAACATAAACAAAGTGGGAGCTAAGTTGATAAAAAACACACACACACGTATAGACAGACAATTTGTTAAAAATTATTCAGGAGGTCTATAAAGCACCTGAAATAGACAATTCATGTGAAATCACGGTTTTGGATTTTAAGTGCACACTAAAGTAATATATAAACCAAGTTGGGAAACTCCTATGCTGACACATGTAAAAAAAATTCAGACCTGCCCGATCAGCTGATAGCTGGCTCAAAAATAAAAAATAGCTAAAATTAGAATAACTGCGCATGCGCCTTTTTAGGATTTAGGTTTTTTTAATTTAATTTTATTGGCAACCCTGATAACAATAGGTGAGTTTTACATTTTATCGTGTTTTCGTATTTTAATATGTTCGTGATAATTTAATGATTTTTTATTAAATTCTGTGAAATAATTATTATAATAATTTAGATAAAGAGAAACTATAGTGAAGGTAAACCACATGTTTTTATTAAGATTTTGACGAAAATGCAGACGACAGTGTATTGCCTTAAAATTACAATTGCTTTTATTACATTAAAAAAAATTAGGTTAAATTTGTTAAATTACTAATTACAATGAATATTTGAAGGGGAAAAAACAAATATCATTTGTAAAATTGTCTATGTTAAATAGTGCACAAGAAAAAAAAAGTTTAATTAGCCGCTCGTTTTAAGTAATCTAAACAAACCTAGTATTTAAAGATACATACTTAAACCACTATTGGATGTGGCAAAATGTATTTCTTGCACAATTTGTTAACATTTTAAACTAAACTGTTCAAATAAATGCAATAAAAACAAAAATTTTGAGTACCGTTAATACTTTGTTTACATTTACTAGGCTAAAACAAAATGGCCGCGGTCATAGGAAAATTTGAGCCAACTTCCTGGAGGACAATATGTAATATGTGAGCTCCCTACTTGGTTTATATATTACTTTAGTGCTAACACTATACTTTCACTATATACCTACGATATAAATGAGGAAAAGTAATTGTTATTTATGCAACAAGAGATGAAAGTAAGTTTTACAGCTCAAGTTAAAGTTTCGTCCTAAGGCAGCGCCGAAGGAGGAAACTTCATTAGCTCACGAGGCCGGTAGGCCGAGGGAGATCAACTAGTTAGCTCCCGAGGCTTGACGAGGGAGATAATACGAGAGCTGAAAACTTTCATTCCTTGTTGCAAATTAAATTTTATCTACGACTAGAGAACTAATACTAACAACTATTAATATATTCTTCAGCTCCTTAATTGTTATTGTGTTAGTTTAGTTTATTCTTACCATGTCAATTACTCTGATGAAGAGAGAATAAAGCCACTATCTTCACATTATTTTATTGTAAGCTGTCAATAGAATAATGTGTAATACTATATTTGTAATTCAAACATTAGCGTGTGTGTATTGTATATTCTACCCGTAGTACCAACATAACACCGAAAAAAATCCTAAAAATTTCCTAAAATTCCTAAAAATTTTACTAAAAAATTCTGTCAAGTTGGCAACACTTTCACTTTTCTTCCCTAGGGAGTAAAAGCACATTTACAGTGTGAGGTAACAAGACTGTATGTAGAACTTACAATAAAAGGAGTAGATAAAAACATGAATTCAATCTATATTAGCAGTAAATCAGAGTAAAACAAGCCTCAAATTCTGACGTCTACTTATTACTCTGGTTCTATTTATACTTCTGGTATATATAGAGATATATACTAGAGGGGGCAAAGCCTATCTCAATATATTGAGAGGCCTGAAACATCATTTTGGGGCTCTCAGGGGCTCTTTGTAACCTCATTGAAACCTTTAAGAGTGAGTTAAGGTTATAATTATTAAATTTATTTTGGTTTCCAGTACATTAATAGTGTTTTGATTTGTATTTTTAACGTTTTACTATATATGTTATTGTATTTTTGTACTGATTATTTGATTATATTTATAAGCGAAGGTGGTCAGGTTACTTTTTCGATGTTTCACAATTTAACCTATAGGGCCCCTCTAGTAATAATATCTCTATGATGTTACCATCTAAATCTAGTCCTCTACTCAGACTTAAGCTATTTTTACTTTTCCTCATTTATACAGTAGGTATATAGGAAAAGTATTGTGTTTGCAAAAAAAATCGAAACGGAATTATCCGTTTCAGACGTTTTTAAGGCCTCCTGAGTGGTTTTTGCAAAGTTGTCTGTCTGTATGTATGTGTGTGTCTACTATCATCGTAGCGCTGCTAGAGAGTTGAAACTTTGTACAAAAATCAGTCTACCACTGTAGTTGTGCTATTTAAAAAAAATAATAAAATGCCCGTTTTAGGGCCTTTCGGCCCATCAGGGTATTAACCCTGCGGGAACCACCTCAGGTGGGTTGGATCTACTACACTCCAAGAATTAATTAAAGTTGGCGAAATCTTTTTAATACAAATACTATTCATAAAATCTTAGAGCATAGCCCGGGCTGCGAACCCCGGACCTCCGGGGCCGAAATCGAACGCCTTTACGATCACGGCCACGGAGGCAGACAAACTTTGTACAAAAATCAGTCTACCACTGTAGTTGTGCTATTTAGAAAATAATTTTTTATGATGTCATTTATTTTTTTTTTATTTTTTTATTTTATTTATTGAATAATACAACAACAATTGTGATTGTTACAAGTATTAGAGTTAGCACAGTTTTAATGGCTTGGTGCGCTTGATTGAGAAACAATCCAGTGATTGCACTCAGGTATGATGTCATTAGCCCGCAATAATGACACAACAAAAATTCAAAAAATCATAAAACGCAGAAAAACGATGCGATCGGATTGAGATTTGGCACGCATGTGACTTTGTATAAGTTTCTCTAAGTTTCATCTCATTATCAGCATTAGTTCAATTTTTATTGAATGACTTGTGTACGTTTTTTACAAAATAGTAAAAAATTGGGAAATGGTCCAATTGAGTTTATATTTAGTAAAAATGTATCACTTAACGCAATAAATAGTTGCACAATGTTTGTTTCAATTCGACAAGTATATCAATGATTTTTTTTGGATTATAAAAATTAAGGACCATTGAGTGTGGTCAGTGGTGTATGGGTGACCGCTAAGAATGATGCGGATGCATTCACTATCTGAAGACGAGCGAGTCCAATGGCATGTTGCAGTATAATTTGGCGAACTGTATTTCTGAAAACGAGCGAAGCGAGTCCGAAGACATGTTGCAGTATAAATTTGGCGAATTGTACATCCTGAGGATGAGCGAAGCAGGGAGGCTGAGCGTAGCGAATCCGATGTAATGAGGAAAAGTTCCGAGGTACCCCGTACCTGATTTTTAATATTATCAATGACTAACATGTATAGAAAAGAAAATCTAATATTTATTAATGTTGCAGAACCTAATTCAAAGAAAAATATGGTGTGTCCTAAGAATGTAGTGAGGCCAAGTGGTATGCCTGCTGTGTCGTGGCACCTCTGCTATGATTATAAGAAGTATCAAGATATCAAAAATCTTAACCTGACCTTTCCCTATGGAGTTTTACCAGGTTTGTTCCATTGCCATTTCAAGTTGTTTATTGTGTACAGGCAAAGTCAGACATACAGTCTATCGTTTAGTTTAAAAATCCCCAAAGTCATAAGTATTTTGGGGATTGACCAATCAGAGAAGATGCTGCCAACCTCTCACTTTAAAAGAGAAAAAAATCCCTACCACAATAACCGCCGTAGGGAAAAAACCTTCTTCCTGGCAATCGTTCACTTTGTTTGTGGATCTTCTATTGATTACATCGTTTTGAAAACTACTTTCAAATTAATCTTAAAATGATATTATAAAATAAAACTACAGAAAAAGAAACGAAAAAAAACATCGCCAAGAAAATACGGGTAAAATAACCTGATTTGTTTACATCGTTTTTCCTGCTCCCTCTTGCAGGGATTTTTTTCTTAAGAATCAGTGGTGTCTAAACTGACCTGTCAAGATTTTTAAACTAAACCATAGTCTGTAGGTTTCCTTGATTCTTGTCCTTGATCTATAATGTCTAGTCCTTCTAGCATTATAAGTCTGTTTCAAGCCTTTCTCATCATCGAAGCCATCTCATTCCATAATGAGATGGCTCGTGTGGAGGGGGGGGGGTGTCCAAAATCCGATTTGGAGTTACATTACGAAATATGTTTTGTGAAACTTAGTATATATATATATAAAATATATTATATATAAATTATATATATATATTATATATATATATATTATATATATATATATATATATATATATATATATATATATATATATATATATATATATATATATATTATATATATATTTTGTATAGAATATGTGTATGTATTTCTAGTGGAAATTATAAACACACTATCAAACGGATCGAACAGATGAATATTTTTTTTAATCAAACTTGGTACGAAAATCTCAACCTTGGGGAGGGTACAATCCCTATTGAAACCATAAATTATTTACGTAAATGAGTAAAACATAAGTTAAATTTGCTGAGTAAATGATGATGGATTTGATTTTGCAGTGAATGAAACACTGGCTGTGAAACATAGTTATTTTGCAACCCTGACGTATATAGATGATATGATAGGCGAAATACTGAATCAGCTGGAAGATTTGAATCTCATGGATAACACTATCATTGCTTTGACTGGAGACCATGGTAACGGTTTGAGTTTCCTTGACTTATACATCCTACGATTTGCCATAGTACTTTTATTAGTATTTTTGCAAATGAAGGTTTTTATCTATCATATATTTTACCTTCATATAACAATCCTTCTGTGAGAGTATTGGGTAGGATCTACCCAATGAGACTTACCCTTCTAAAGGGAGGATACGTGCTCCAATAGTGGTTTTAAAAGGGGGGAGTCTATGAGTAAAATTAGTTGGACGTAATCCAGTGTCAGTACTATTTACAATTAACGACGTTTCGGGAGCAGGTACTTCTCCCATCATCAGGTTCGTCTTGAGAAAGACGGTATGTGAGTCAAGTGTTGGGTGTTAGGACGTTAACCTAACTTCGTAGGCAGGTATCAACGACTTTGTTATGCACTTTGAAACCTTGTCTACGATGGGGCCTTCCCCGGTCTATATAGGGATTAGGGTTAGGAGGTATATAAGGAACCCTGATCCCTATATAGACCGGGGAAGGCCCCATCGTAGACAAGGTTTCAAAGTCGTTGATACCTGCCTACGAAGTTAGGTTAAAGTCCTGCTCCCGAAACGTCGTTAATTGTAAATAGTACTGACAATGGATTACGTCCAACTAATTTTACTCATAATCCACCATTGTCACAAACTTTTACGTCTAAGGGGGGAGTCTAGTCGTTCTCTAGTGAGATTCTTGTAGGAGTAAGTACTGTTAGGGTACCTAATGGATATTATCACACGACCAGACCCCATATCACTGAGCTATTTAACTCTAGTCCTCTCTTTAGTAGTATAAGTCTCTTTGGTTCCACCAAAACGTTTTTTATTTCTTCCAGACTGAAAAAATATAACTTATTTGTCTGGTGTAATGTGTACCTTCTTGTCTTGTCATCAAGTTATGCATTAGTTATTCTTTATGATACAGTATTGCCGATTTCATTTAAATAGCAAATCTTTATTTAGTCGCATTTTACAAATATTTAAGTTGGCACCACTGTTCCTTTAAACATGACTTTGCAATCAGTTTTTTTAATTTATTGGTGTTTTGAATAAATCATTATGTTAACTGTGTTTTTATACGTTATTATCAGTCGTGGCAAAACATTATTATTTTTTGTTAAATCAAAAATGTTTGGATTCTAAATAAACAAAGTTTTTGTTATTATTATGAATAGTATTTTGTCTCTTCTGAAGGGTAAATCTTGTACAAACCACGGGATTAAATCAGTCTAAATCGCTAAGCAATATTTAGTATTGAGAATTTAACTACATGGCTTCCACGGCTACGCCTCAGGAACCAACAAAGACCCTTTGAATGCAACCAATATCTTTTCACAGCCGGTCTATTGGTTACTTTCGAGAACAAAACTGTTATGTTCTCTCAAAAGCATCGGAGCGAATCAAACTGGTTTAGACTTTTGTTTCTGAATGAATAAATAATGTATTTTGAAGTATAAATAAGAGTTTATTAGTACGCCATTAATGACTCTTATCATGAATTTACCCTTTTCGAGTTGACGAAAACACAAGTAGTGCAGTCTAGTGCGCTATCTAATAGATGAACCCAGAGTTACACACCTTGTAATGCTCAGACTTGTGTGACAGATGTTTGCCCCCTTAACATTTGGTTTCTAGGATGCAGTCTAGGAGAGCGAGGCCTGTGGGGAGGACACACCTGCTACGACGAATCAATCAGAGTTCCCTTATTACTCTACATACCAGACATAACAACAAGGATCAAGTTTAGGAAATTAACTTACAACCTGGTTGAACTTGTGGACTTGTTTCCAACCTTGGTTGAACTGGCTGGCTTAAATCAGATGCCTGTATGTGAACCTGGTTCTGGTACACAGAGTGTGTGTACTGAGGGTACAAGCCTCGTACCACTCATTAACACAATGATGAATAAGCCTTTTATCAATCCAGTAAGTTGTTAGTGTTTTATATACTACTATTTCATTTGAATAGAAGTACGCACTTTGCTATGTCAACTGTATTTTCAAAAAGTTTTCTTTTGAGGTTGTTGGCATACAAGCGGATTAGAGAGAGGGACCGATACAGCTTGGACTTTCGATTCCTTAACATTTCAAATGCACTCACATTTAACACTTAAAAATATAAAATAAACATGGTCCTAGACTTTTAAAAATGGTCTATTTATACTGGCAGCTCTGTATGCCTGAAATTACACCCATTTTTCTAATTATAACTTCAGCTCGACGGAGAAGAACCAATGAGAGGCTGCATTAATTTTTCCCAGCTCCCCAATTGACTTGGGCATTTTTATTCCCATCAGTCAATCATAGGCCACTATTTGTACGAGTTTGTATAAATAGGGCTTGAAATCGAGCTTAAAGGGAGTTGAACAATGAACGTAGTTGATTGTTACTTGAAAACACCCGTAGTTTCGAAACTGAGGACGTTTTCTTTACCTTCTGTGATGCCCGTATCACAGCCGCCCTCATTGAGCAGGACCTGTACGTCGTATCTCATAGAACTCAGCTGTATACAATGGAGCATGATTCCAACCTACCACAAATACCACTAGTATAGAAGGAGCCTAGGACTGGAAACAATGGAATTCTGCTGATAACACGAAAGCCAGTTCACCGGTGGTCTTAAGTAGGGGTAACACCCTAACAACTAAACATTATTTTAAAAGTATATCATAAATATTCATCAATGAAGAACGTTCATAAATGCAGGTCAGTATTTAATTTCTAAAAAACTAAAAGTTTGTACCCTGTGTCGAATCGGTTTGAGAGCTGTGGTCCAAAGGGTAAATAAATAAAAACTGTGTTATTAAAGGAAACGTTTCTACCCTACTGGTTATAATCATTCATCTGTAATAAATCAAAAAATGACATCCAATAAGTTGATAGAAAAAGTAATAAACAGGAATACAACATCTACAAAAATAAGCTCAAAAGAATTACTCACAATTAATAAAGAAGAAATAAATTGTAGGTAAGATTCATTATCACCCCTTAGGGGAAAATTGAAGAATATTAAAATGTATCACCTAATCAAAGTAAAAAGGAAAAAATCTGATAAATAGACAAAATATATACAGGAAAAAGTAAGTAGAAAACCAGATAAAGTTAGCAAATAAATAAAAACGTTTATATACAATTGAAAATGCTTCAAAAATTATAATGCACTAATATATGCATTTATTGAATAATCCAGCATTTTTTTAAAATATAACAATAATTCAGTGATCGGATTTATTACCAACTTATGAGAAATGAGAAAATATTCTATTTTTAGGATGGCAGCATTACTTAAGACCACCAGTGAACTAGCATTAATGTTATCAGTTGTGCTTCTTCTATATATATTCAGTATTATTCTATGTTGACATGCAAATGAAAAATAGATGCATAGATTTATGTCATTACATGAAATAAATTCATTCTTATTAAGCGGTCGAGTGGGTTATTGTTCTTCATGTTCCTAAGCCGGTTAAAAGCGTGGCTCTGAAAGGGCTATTCGAGTCAAGTGGGCGAGGTTCATTTCTCATTGAAAATCCGCAATACTCATGGCCAATTGCCATGTGAGAACAAATAATGCAAAATTTATTTACAAACAACGTATGTTTTTTCATTTGTGCAGACATGGAAAGAAGCCGTATTCAGTCAGGTTCCAAGACTGAGTTTTAGTCCCAGTATGATGTCTAATAGCGAAGAACCTCTCAAAAAAGACATTAGAATCATGGGTTATGCTATCAGAACTCAAAGGTAACACAAAGTTTACTAAATAGAGAGATGATAGGTTTAGTTGCGACATTTTCTACATACTAACCAAAAAATAAAAACAAATACTTTAGGGGTGAGCTAAAGAAGTTATACTTGGGAATTTTAATAACATCGTAGTTATTTATTGGGCTTAAACTACGATAAAGCCCAATAAAATATCATATATTATGTAACACCAAATTTTTAACTGCAATTTACAGTAACAGATTAAAGAAAGAAGTTAAAAATCCGCTAGTTTCAAGTAATTTAAAGTTAAACTAACCTCTTATGTGAAGAACCGCCTAACCCGTCACTAGATGTGACAAAAATATTTCTTACACAAATGAAAAAAATAAATGCAATAAAAACAAAAACGTTGAGCACCTTGAGTAGTTTGTTTACTTTTTCAAGGGTTAACCAAGATGGCTGTACTCATTGCAAAATTTAAGTAAACTCCCAGATGGAAGAAATATGAACTGCATCCCATGTCTGACAGAAATCCCATTTGTTTCCCTACTTAATTTATATTATATATTAAAAAATATTTATAAATTATTGGTTTGTTTATACGTTATGAAACAATTTTTTACGTTTATCGCCAAGTCCATGGTCAGGCTCCAAGGGCCTTGTGACCATTTTTTAGTAATTTGAGTGGATTTATGAAAAAAAGGGTGTTGGTTTAGAACTATAATTTAGCAAAGAAACTAGTATGGAATATTAGAATTTTAAGGGATTTCGCAAGACTTTCATCAATCATATTCTAAAAGCTTTGTTCCTTATCCAAAGAACAAGTATTACTATACCTAGAGGAACTTTTAGAATGGTGCCATTTGTTAATGCTGCTTTTAGAAATTTACCACTAAATGTGAAAGATAAAAAATAGTTGAATACATATTTTATTATGTATTCAACTGTGATGCCAATTCATTCTTAACAAAATTACTCAATCAATGTATTTTCTCATTTCCTTTTGTTTAGTCTATAATCAATTTATTTTCAGGTATAAATACATAGAGTGGGTGAAACTGACTAACTCCTCTGATAAGTGGTCTAAATCGAATGTGGTTGCCGATGAACTGTATGATTTCAAGATAGACCCCACTGAGTGTTTAAATTTAGTTACTAGACCTGCTTTTCGTCCGTTAGTCGACACATTGAGAAAAAAGTTGAACAAGGGCTGGAGGTGTCCATCGGCTTTACCGAGACCTAGTCAGTTTGGTATTTATGTTCTGACCAAAACAAGTTGGTTGATATTGTGTCTTTGCTTCATTGAAATAAAATGACGTTTCGTCACTGTTTTGAATCCTTCATCAAATTCGTCTTGAGAAGTTAGGACGTTTTGTGTTAGGATCACACACAAAACGTCGTCTATTTCTTGACCCTTCACACGAAGAGTCGTTGGCATAGGAAACCAACCTATATACATACATATAGGTAACTAATCTTAAGTAGTAGTTCAAGAGCCAGGCCTAAAAAATGTGATTATTTTTTTACTACTTCAAATCAAACTTTTCTGAAAATATACCTTTAATTATAAAGGAAAAGTCCCTTCATATGAATGCGCTCGCTCAAAATATTAGGAAATCGCACAAATTCCAGTTTTCTTGTAATAAGTGGTTCCCTGTTGGCCGTGTGCAAAACATGAAGAGAACTTTCTTTAAAGCTGATAAAATTTCCTTTAAAACGAGTGTTTTTTCGTCAAAATTGGATTAATACAACTAAAGTTATGACATTTGTTAAATAGCCCAACATACACAAAGAGTCAATATTTTCCCATATAAATAGTTACCCATTTTTTCAGTGCTTTTGAAAGAGCCATAACTTTGGCTGAAGTCATCCAATTTTGATGATTAAACACTCGTTTAATAAAACATTTTATTACCTTTAAAAAATGCTCTCTTCATGTTTTGCACACGACCCACAGGGAACCACTTATTTGAAGAAAACTGAATTTTGTGCGATTTTATAAAATTTTACGCATGTGCAATCATATGAAGAGTTCCACTCTGGATAGGCAGACCATGTTTTTTCTTAATAATTTAAGGTATATTTTTAGAAATATTTAATTTTAAATGAGTCATATTTCTTCAGGTCCGGCTCTTGGACTGTAATGGATACTTACTCGACATCGAGTTGTCTTCATATTCTGAGAAAGTGAACAGAGTACAAAATGGTTAGAAAATTAGAGTGTGAGTATTATACTTGGTTGATCAAAGATCAACGACTTCAGTCCAAGATCATTACACATAAATTGATTGAAATCAAATGGCAAAAAAAGATGAGCGAAGCGAGTCCGGCTTGCAATTATCAAATCCCTTTTAAAGTCTCTAATATGAATAATCAATGTTTTAATTTTAATTTGTTTTAATGGTTGGCTTTTGTTTTGTTAAAGTGCCTTAAAAGCGCGGAGGGAAAAGTTCAAAGTCCTTCTGCTTAGATTTGAAAAAAAATGGGTAAAATATTTACAGAATAATTCTGTACGACTGAATTTAAGCCATTTTGTTGAATGCTAAACCTTCACATTTAACTTGTCCTTTTCTCTCGATACCTTTTCCCGAATAATTTTCTGATTATAATACATTAGATTTGCCTTTTCAATCGTAATAATTATTTTTTAGGAACCCAGATTTTACCAATTAATGAAGAGAAATTGGTAAATAACATGACAAAACATAGAGAACATGATGCAGTTATCAGTAATGTAACAGAAAGTTTTAATTATGAAAGTATAAAGCATGAGGGAAACCGACATCAAATGAAACCAGAGGGCGCTACTGCAGATGACTTTAACGAAATAGATTATTCTACTGTAAGTGATCTATTGAGTTTTGATCCTTTTTTCATTAGCGAAGGTTCTAATCCAGTACCGTCTCATCTAAAAACGGAATTTCCTAGGATCTCTTCTACATGGGACATTGATTTAGATTATGAGCCTGACACTGGCGAGGAAAGTGAAGTTGGACTTGAAGATGTTACTGATGAAGGAAGTTGTGTCGGGATTAATTCTACTGCTTTAAAATTAGAGAAAACATCTGTTGAAACTTCTCCTATTGTTAGCTTAGATGTTGTTTCATCTACTATAGATCAGACAACTAACACAAGATCACCATATGAATACTATCCTCCGATTAATTTACCTGTTGGGGAATCTACAGGTCAACAATTTGGAGATTGGTTTACAAACCAATCTCGCTCGAGTTATGAAATGTTCACACAATCAGAAACTAATAAGACTATTAATAAGCAACCTATAATATCATGGGAATCCATGGCCACCACTCGTTCAAGCAATATCATAAGGAAATATCCTGTTGGTAGGGCCATTTCTTGTATGAAAAGGGAAGGCAGCGCTGTAACTATACAGTGCCGTAATGATACCAGCAAACCTGCAATTAGTCAATATCCCTCGAGTGTTTATATTACTATGACTAAGCAGCATCCAACATGGCAACCCATAGGTTCGACCAATCCGTTGAACATTAGTAATTATCCTGTTGATAGTGATTCTACAATCAGATGCCCTTGGTCAGAAATTACTCCTTGCTCAAGTTCGAGTTTTTTTCCTACTGGCGTTGACTCTGATGGGATTACTAGCCAACTTCCTAAAACAGAACCCAGAACTACTCATGCAAAAACAGCCAAACCTCATTCTACTCTCCATACTCTCTACCCAGATAATGAGGATCTTACTTCTTGCTTTCGTACTTCTAAAGGGAGTTCGACTTGCAGAACTTTGATTGCAAATCAGAAAAATAGACATTTAGTTGAGGATCAATGGCTAACAACAAAAAATGATGACAATTCAATTAACCTGCCAAATCTCGAAGCAACGAAATGCAATGAAGATGATACTATTCACGACCTCGATTATGCCCCTTCGATAAAGTCCCTGAAGATTTGCTCCAAAGAGGAACCTTCTTTTCCAACCGGAAATAACGACAGTTGTGATTTTTGCGTTACTTCTTGCGAACTAATTACTCCTTACGAAGAACTTAACAGCAATCCATTGGTACTAGAACAGAAAACGTTAAACAATTTAAAAGGCAGTATGATAAAAGCATCGCGAACGGAAAACGGCGACCCTTCTGAGAGTTACATTCCTTTGACGCTATTCTTGAAGCATTTGTCTTCCTCGACTACGAGTATCGAAAAACCTAAACTGCCGAATGAACTTAAGTCTTATTCGTCAAGTTGTTCTCAGCCAATAATGTTCTGTGGTATAACTGGCTCTACTGCGGCTCTCAAGCAAATCAAACCTACAACACCTGGTGACGTCGAAGAAGAATTCCAGACGAAATCAGAGATCACCTTTAAAATTACTACTGCAAATATAGAAACCACAAAGCAAGGAGAGACGAAAATTACAAACACTCCAAATACACTAATAACAAATATGAAATCGACTAAACTTTATTTTGAAGCAAAAGAAACAGGTAATCTTGATGTAACTACCAAGCGAATTACTAAATCTTGGCAGATGAAACATCACAAAACAAATCCTACTAAAACTTTCTGAAGAAACCGAGACCAAATTTAATAAAATAAAATCACCGTTGAGTTTTACAAAGCGTTTGAAAAGAATCTCAGCTGGCAACATCCAAACAAGTACTGAGGGGTCCAGGGAATCGTCTTGTAAGATGGGACCTTTTGTTATTGTAGAGAAACATTAAAATTATCACATGTTTTAAACAATGAATTTTTATTTTCAAATGTACTAATATCATTAAGATGTAGTTATTACTTGATTATCAGTAGCTAGTAAGTTAGAGGCATCAAAAAAATTCATTGTTACGAGTAATACCTTCAAATGATGGCCACAATCTTCATCGAAGTTGCACCAAATATGGTGTGTGCATTTGTGAAATTTTACAAGGCCTGTAAAATGTGTCTAGGGTAATTTTTCATGTAATTAGTTCTAGCAAATTTTTCTTAGAAAAAATCGCTAATAAAGTAGAGCGAAAAGCGGGCTCAAAGTTAGAGAATGTATTAATCTGTTTTAGAGGTCCCTAATCACATAGAATTCTGGCGCAGTGGGAGTGGCCTGCAAGCAGGGAGGGTTTCCTTTGTAATTCTATGTGTATGGTTTCCTTTGTATCTCCTCGGCCGCCTCCATGGCCGAGGACGTTAAGGCGTTAGTCTTAAATCTAACCTTTGACACCCACGGAGGTCTGGGGTTCGCATCCCAGGTTACGCTCTCAGTTTATAGAAGATTATTGTTTAGATAAATTATCGCCAACTTTAGAATTTACTTTGAGCGTAACGGTTGCTACTACCACCCGAGGTGGTTCCCGCAGGGGTTATCCCTGATGAGCCGCAAGGCTCTAAACGGGCGGCATTTATTATTATTATTATATAGAGTTCCCTAATCGCATAGAATTCTGGCGCAGTGAGAGTGGCCTGCAAGCAGGGAGGGTTTCCTTTGTAATTCTTGCTTTCTTGCATACCAAACCAGATCTTTCTCTGAGTTTGGGTTTACGCTTCATAGTCGGAATACTATAGTTATTTATGCAACAAGGGATGAAAGTAAGTTTTACAACTCAAGTTAAAGTTTCGTCCTAAGGCAGCGCCGAAGGAGGAAACTTCATTAGCTCACGAGGCCGGTAGGCCGAGGGAGATCACCTAGTTAGCTCCCGAGGCTTGCCGAGGGAGTTAACTAACATTTTGGCTCCCGAGGCTTGACGAGGGAGATTACGAGAGCTGAAAACTTTCATCCCTTGTTGCATATTAAATTTTATCTACGACTAGAGAACTAATACTAACAACTATTAATATATTCTTCAGCTCCTTAATTGTTATTGTGTTAGTTTAGTTTATTCTTACCATGTCCAATTACTCTGATGAAGAGAGAATAAAGCCACTATCTTCACATTATTTTATTGTTTGCTGTCAATAGAATAATATGTAATACTATATTTGTTATTTAATAAACATTAGCGTGTGTATATTGTATATTCTACCCGTAGTACCAACATAACACCGAAACAAATTCTAAAAATTTCCTAAAATTCTTAAAAATTTTACTAAAAAATTCTGTCAAGTTGGCAACACTTTCACTTTTCTTCCCTAGGGAGTAAAAGTACATTTACAGTGTGAGATAACAAGACTGTATGTAGAACTTACAATACAAGGAGAAGATAAAAACTTTTACAAGTTGATCAATTATCAATTGGCATGAATTTTTCGAAGGAGCTATGCTTTTTTGTACCATGGGCATAGGCCACAAAATCACGCTTACCTTTGTATAGTCAATGCTGCATTACATTTTAAGCAGTCATCAAAAGATCAGTTTATGTTAATCTAAAAAATGTTTTAGCTTTCATTCTAGAATTGACAGACAAGTAAAAGTGCTACTGTTCCGACTATGAAGCATAAACCAAAAACCTGAGCAAGTGCGCAGGAAAGCGAGCATTTCAAAGGAATCTCGCACCGTCGTCAGTGGACTTGAGGACCACCGTGACTGAATTATTTTGTAATTATAAACTTTCGAAGTGAAAATATAAAAAGTATTAAGAATTTACTCTGGAACCAATATTTGAACCCGAGCCCCTGGATTCAAGTATTTTGAGTACTCGGATCAATTTCAGGCTGGTTTAATTATTAATTAAATTAAGCTCTAACTCGATACCCAACTTGACATTTATTGTTCTCCTACTGTATTTTTAGATTTTTGGTTATTTGCCACCATCTCTTAGACGTTTTGGTTACTTTGAGTAGTATTGAATCATGACAGGATTTATTCGATATTGGCCCAAATCAAATATTGGGAACGACACCCTACTCGAAATTCGATTCCAAAACATCGGAATCAGCAAAGAAAATAATTTGCTAGCAAATATCTGTTTTTTCAAACTTTTAGACATTGTCCATACTCAACCCTTAGGAACATTTACTCACATTTATCTATACCAATTTAATATTCTTGCTTATAATTATAGTAACAAAGCTATTAAAGATTTTATAAAGTAAAGTTGATTTTATATCATTAGATACTACTAAGTTTTGCAAAAAATTAATAGTTTACAAAATATAATTGTGCGGGAGACACCTAGGAAATGTAACGGGCAATTTGTTGATTTTACAATTAATATATGAAATCTGTACGTGCGAGAAAACGATGAGATATTGAACACACTATTATAGTACATTTTTTGTTCTCTTTGGCAAGTACTATAACTTTCTTTCCGGACTTAAATAACGCTTCCTCGGATTTGAATATAACTTAGTACAAAAATCAATTACATAAAAGTAGGTACATTACCTTAGTGTTTATAAAATATTTATGACGTCATTATTCGTACTAATGACTCGTCAAGAATTAAAAAAAAATCACTAAAGATCAAAAACTTCTTGAACTGAGCTGAAATTTTATGTAGATATACTATATAACAAACAAAATAGCTAAGTCAAAATAAATATCAGCATTAGTGTTAATTTTATTGCTTATTAAGGACATTTAATTTCGCTTTACAGTGTATACAGGGTGTTACATCTCAAACATAGAGATATATACTAGAGGGGGCATAATATATATTAATTCATTGAGAGGTCTAAAACATCTTTTTGGGGCTCTGTGTAACTTCATTGAAACTTCCTTTAAGAGTGAGTTAAGGTTATGATAAATCAATTGTTAGGCTTCCTGGACAGCATCTGTGTTTTAACATGTATTTTAAACGATCTTTAATCATTTAGTACGTTCACACACATCTAAATCGTATTAAGTACAATATCTAAATAAGGTAGTATTAGCTGTATAAAACATGCGGAGGGAATCCAATCTAATGGATCCTCTGATACGCTGTATGTACCTTCAGAGGCGATCGTATTTAATGGATAACCTTCTCGTCGAACTTTTATTTCACCTAAATATTACCGTTATTCAACAAATAACTTTTGAAATGTTATTTTTTTTTGTGTAACTTTATTATTATGCAAAGAAATCGCAATTTAATTAAATATATTTTTTGTTTTAAACTTCCTTGAAAGCAAAAGTGAACCTTCACTATAAAAGTCGCGAAGTTTTGGTGGGATCAGTTATCACGTAATTTCACTCGATCGACTAATACGCTGTAAGAACCGTATCGTATTAAATACGTATGTAATACGATCACCTGTTAAATACGCTGTGTGTACGTAGTAATTTTTGGTTATCCTCTGGCATGTATGGTAATCTGAGTACTAAAATTTGTTTTTCTACAGTAACTTTAATAAGTTAAACTACGTCATATCTTGGGTAATTTGATACCAATATTGCTATCAAATTTAGTTCCGGTAATATTTCCCCTAAAATGTATCAGAAGTGATGAATTCTGGTGCGCCAACAATAAGCTTTTTTTAAATTATAAATGGGTAATAGTTCTTATGTATGCCAAACGATAACTTGGGGAAAAATATCTGATTTGAATTGTATTGGTATCAAATTGTTCGGAATATGACACAGATTATGAAATAATTAATATAAAGGTATGCCCCAATTTAACTTTTTAAAGTTATCGTAGAAAAACATAAGCCCAATCTCATAAGCTCATTTTTTCCATTTGGAAATTCGCTGAAGGACATAAGAACTTTTGGAACTGCTAATTTTTGTCTATAGTCAGTCTCCTTTTAGGAGGTAGGGAATCAAAGGTAATTTGGTGCGCGAAACTTAACACGGCGTCTTAAACTAGCGGCCAAATGGAGGGGGCATTAAACCCCCAACATACCAATTTTGAGTTGCCCTTGAAGACCAAAAACCAAGGGCCAAAAGGACCTTGATTTTATGGCTGAGTAAGTAAAATTATTTTTACTTAAAATTTATAAATTAGACATAACTTAATTTCTTAATGAAATGCCCTGGATAAATATACTGTACCAAAATAAAATATTATCATGTTTCCTATTCGCGATAGTAAAGATATGAAAACAATTAATACTATGACTCATTAGCTATTCGAAACAAATTAACAGTAACATATGTTATAGTTATAACATAATACTGAGCACTTAAATATCTCGTAGAATACTAACATGGTAGCGTTTTATATAGTTGTACTCATATACGTTAAGTAAACTTTTCAGTTCCCTTACAACTGGAGCTAAACATTGACATATAAAGCTGTTCATTCCCTTCTTGAAATTAATTTATTGTAGTCCTGCTATATATATGAAAAACAGTCTAAACAACAATGATCCCAGGGTTGAGGTTATCTCGTCACATGTGAGTTCTAAACCAATCAGTAGCATTACTTACCAGTCAAACTTCTTTCCTTGGTGGGTCGTTAGTTTTCTGTGAATCACAGATTCCATCCCATTATACATCTATATTTGTCAAATCCTCGCTTACTCTACTAGAACGCAGTCAACGTCTTTACTACCTCTATATAATAATTTTTATTATTTAATTAATTATTAAAATGTTGCAATTAAATCTAGTTTTGGTTTTATTGTTAAGTTCTTATTCATCATCTTCTAAAATAGTTGAGTAAGTAATTTTTTTATATTTTTAACGTAAAATTTAGAACTTTAGTAATACTTAACTGTAGGTATATTGTGACAGAGAATCATAATTATTATATTGTATTGTATAGGTCTGAACCTATACAAGCCGTGGCTAAAGGCTTGTATAGGTCTGAACCTAAACAACCGTGGCTAAAGGCTTGTATAGGTCTGAACCCATACAAGCCGTGGCTAAAGGCTTGTATAGGTCTGAACCTATACAAGCCGTGGCTAAAGGCTTGTATAGGCCGCTTTGCGGTCACATGATTGTATCCTATATCAGTTTGTTATGTTACTAGTTCATATATGCGGCCACGACATAAGCGAATTTTCAAATGTATTAGTCTAAAACGTGATTTTTATCGATATATGTCAATCAATAAAACTGAAACAAATGCTGATAACAAAATGTAACTTCGTATATTTGTTAACTGTACCTGGGTTTAAAGTTTCAGCACATATGAAGCTGTGAATCACAGAACATGTGAAGTTCTGTGATTTTGTGAAATATTCGCTGAGTCATTATTGTAGGATAATGATGTCACACATATTTCTTGACATTAATGAGGTCGATTTTTGCACCAAGTTTCATTTCGATCTGAGAAAGCTTTCAAAAGTTATCGTGTCCCATAGAAATGTCTAGCAACAAAATCTCGTACATGCATACACACACACACACTCACACACGAATATATACATTTATATATAAACAAATAAAAATATATAAACTTTTAACTTTATAATGTATTTATTTATTTTCTCTTTACATGAATAAAATACAGAAGACAAGACAATCACTACAACTAGAAAGTAATTATCCGTACTTTTATTGGAAGACATAAATGAAATTAATACTTTGTAATAACGAGCTCCTAAAAATAAATAAAATGTACATCCTACTGTTTTATACAAAAATAAAAATCAGGTACGGGGTACCTCGGAACTTTTCCTCATCATATCAGATTCGCTACGCTCATCCTCCCTGCTTCGGACTCGCTTCACTCGTCCTCAGAAGTACAGTTCCCAAATTTATAGTTCAACATGCTTCAGACTCGCATTGGTCGTCTTCAGATAGTAAATGCATCCGTATCATTCTCAGCGGTCACCCATACAACACTGACCGCGCTCGTTGCTACTTAATTTTTATGATCCAACAAAAATCATGGATATACTTGTCGTATTGAAACGAAACTTAGTGTACTTATTTATTTGGTAATGGTATATACATGTACCAAACATATGTTATTCTTATACATAGTCACATGCGAGTCAAATCACAATCCGATCGCATCATTTTTTCGCTTTTTATGATTTTTCGAATTTTTTGCTGTAATTATTGCGTGTTAATGACGTCATAAAAAATATTTTCAGAATAGCACAACTACAGTGGTAGACTGGTTTTTGTAAAAAATTTAAACTCTCTAGCATAAATACACTGGGCGCTACGATGATAACAGACACACATACAGACAAGTTTGCGAAAACCACTCAGTAGGCCTTAAAACGCCTAAAACGGATAATTCCGGTTTCAGATTTTTTGCAAACACAATACTTTTCCTACATACCTAAGGTATAAATGAGGAAAAGTAAAAAGGATGTCAATTTGCAAATGATGAGAGGCCTCATAAGTCATAACATACATAAGACAAGTACATACATAAGTCAGTCTGGACTTGACTGAGGCTTCGTTCCTTAAAACTGAATCCTATAAAATAGTAATTAAAAAGAAGTAATGAGGAATTTATATAATTTTACGGCGTCGATTATTAGATTTTTTAAAATTTTAAATTATCTTTCTTTTCTTTGTAATAATAATAATAATAACCATTTATTTGCCATAATACATTACAAATATAGTTTTATGTTACATGCAAAATTGATAAATATATATCAACATTAAAATTTGTTTACTAATATTTATTAGTAATAAATATAACTAATATTTATTAGTTAATATATATATATTATTTATTTATGTTTATTTTACCTATTTTATTTTATTTTTTTTTTAACCCTTTTTACAGCAATTCGGCATTTAGACGTGGTGCCTCATATTGAGGATTTGGAGTTGGTACACTATTGTTTAAAATGTATATATTTATTTTTATTGTTAGTCCATTATATTCAATTTAATTGTAATTATTTGTTTATATATCTTTATAATAATTTACGTTTTTGTTTCTACAAAGTCTAAGAATACTTTTTTCCAATTATAAATTTCAGACAATGAAACCAAGCTTATAAATATTTACTAAATAAAGAAAAAATTTTCAATAAATATTTTATAAACAAAAAAATGAAAACTAACAAGTTTTTTTGTAATATGTAGGATTAATAATAATTAATTTTCCACTATTTAATAATATTAATTATACAGTTATTATTATTGAACGCTTGAACAGAAACTGATTTTTACAGTAAATAATAAAGTTGAAATATACAAAATATTATCTTATTAAACAACTATTTATTTTTAAAATAATATTTTATTATCTGATAATTACTATAATGAATTCTAGTAACAAATAAAAATCAGAAAAAAGAAGTTGAGAAAAAACTATGCTTTTAAAATACGTCTTTAATTTGGATTAAAAATTCAATTTCTTTTAGATGAAGAGGGAGTAATTAAAATACTTAGGACTTAAAAACTGTGGATATATAACTGTTTTCTGGTAGGATGAGTTCGCGGATCCATTTGGATCAAGATCCAAATGGATCTTGATGATAACAAGAATCATTTGGTTTTCTTTTGCTCTGGTGCTGTACTTATGATTAATAAATTGCTTGGTTTGGTTAAAGTGATGTAAAAGGATTGATTTAAATGAAATATTTAAGGCAGGGGGGCTTAACTTAAATGAGGAAAAGTTTGGATTCGATTATCGCAAGCTACTTAAAATAGCGCTGCGGCGGACCGGTGCAGACAACTCATGAACTAACCCCAATAGCTTTCCAAAAATGACTGATTATATTTTTATATTAAAATTTATGAATACCATGGCAATTCTTGGTTATGACAGCTACATTTATTATTATTATAAAATTATTGTTTTCTGTATATATTTTTACAAAAACGGTTCGCCGTTTCATGTTCTGTATTTCAAAAATTCAGAAAGTAAATAGAAACCTTTTTAAAACTTCCAGAGAACCTTACTGATGGCAGATAAGTAAATTTCATTAATTTAATTTATTAATTTAGCTGATTTTATCAGGTAATTACATGTTCGCATCTTGCCGATGTAATTAAAATAGAGGCTGCATTAAATGCCAAAATCTATCTTTTACCACGTGTAAACTTTAGCCACTATTTCATTATTACCTGATTGAATCAATTAAAATAATAAATTACTTGAATGAAAAACTTAAAAATAGTGTTCTGTGTAAGATTAAAGTGGTAGGGTTAGTTAGAAGTATAACTATACAAAGTATAAAAATTAAATTTCAAACTGACTGTGGGCAAAAAGCGGGAAAATCAAGACACGCCCACTCAATTGAAAGGTAGGTCCCTCGCCGCGCTAGTGTCGACTGGAATCCAAATTTTTCCACCATTGAGTCGACAGTCTTACTGTTTAAGTATCTATAGTCTCTGATTTAAGGGTAGAACATGAAACATTTTAAAAATTGATGCGGTTGGTTGACTTATGACAACATTTAGACATATTTTTATTATTTTTCTTTGTAAAACGTAATTTTTTCCTGAATTTGCATCACCTATTGGCGCACAACCAAAAGATACGAAGCTATTGTTTAAAAGATACTGCACCAGGGCAAAATAAACCAATTCTAATTTCCAAATAAACCAGTGTGTTTTTATTAGCAGTCCTCTTTCTTTAAACTCTGATCTACTACCTTAAACTCCCCTAAATCACATCTTTCTAAAGTGAAATTACTGTTGGCCGATTACTGTCATGGTTGAAGTACTGACTAACTCCATTAATATTAAATATGAATGCATTTTAATTTGCTTCGCGTCCGTAAGCAAAAATAAAAATATTTGTAAAATATATGTTTTAGAATTAATGTTGGTCGGATGAAAACGGCGTTCCATCACTTTCTAGACACAGGCATACATCCTAAACATCTGGAGCGGTTACTCGGTTACCCTGGTAGCCCTAATAAGAACGACTCCATCCCACTGTTCCGCTACTTAGACGTAAGCAAACTGGTTTTATCTTAGAATAATACTATATATAGAAGGAGCACTACTGATAACACGAAAGCCGGTTCACTGGTGCACCTAAGTAATACTGCCACTCTAACAATATACAATTTTCTAAAAAAAAAGTTAGCAATACTTCCGGTTTCTGAATTATTATGTTCCATTATTAATTAATGATTCATTTTTCATAAAATACTAATATAAATATCGGTGCATTACAATATTTAAAGCATTTTAAATTGTAGTTTAACGTATTTATTAAAATTATATTAAAAGTACTCCTCGTCAACTAAATGTAGATTCTTGTATTCCGCCACCCTTTTGCCATCTAAGACCGGTTTTATTAAATACTCAGCAGGTGTTTTAAGTTATAATATTTATTCTTTACGACCTTTCTTCATTAATAGATATTTATGACACATATTTAAAATAATGTTTTGTTGTCAGGTTGGCAGTATTACTTAAGTGCACCAGTCAACCGGCTTTCGTGTTATCAGTGGAATTACATTGTGTTAACGGTCCTGTGCTCCTTCTATATATAGTATTATTCTAAGGGTTTTATCAACTAAATTATATTGGGGGAGACAAAATAGAAAAATTGAGCGGCACAGGCTTCCGCTGTTATTGTCATGAAGATACGTTATATTTACTCATAGGTCTGAGTGGTCACCTGTTAGATTCCATTGGAATCCATTCGAAAATTATGGGTTTACAGTCTATCGGTTAGTTTAAAAATCCTCAAGGTCATAAGTATTTTGGGGATTGACCAATCAGAGAAGCCGCTGCCAACCTCTCACTTAAAAAGAGAAAAAAAATTCCTACCACAATAACCGCTGTAGGGAAAAAACCTTCTTCCCGGCAATCGTTCACTTTGATTGTGGTTCTTCTTTCGATTACATCGTTTTGAAAACTACTTTCAAATTAATCTTAAAAATGATATTATAAAATAAAACTACACAAAAGAAATGTAAAAAAACATCGCCAAGAAAATACGGGTAAAATAACCTGATTTGTTTATTTATTTATTTATTTATTAATACAATAACGGGCAAAATTACCCTTTTTACAAAATAACAATTAAGAAAAAATTAAATTAAATAAAAATTGCACACACAATTTTACATAGTTTTTTCCCGCTCCTTTCTTACAGGGATTTTTTTTTAAGAATCAGTGGTGTCTAAACTGACCTGTCAAAATTTTTAAAATAAACGATAGACTGTAGTGCAACACAAAACTTTGAGTGCTTACAGATTGGAATCTAATTGAAAGATCTTGACTAAACTCTCCGCTGGGACGACTCATAGGTCATAATTAACATATATGGCTCATCGAAATTTGTTCTCAAAATACGATAAGGGGTTTGGGGTAAAACAATAAGTTTTAAATGCTTACAGCTCAGAATATAATTGATAGATTTGGGTTAAACTTTACACTTAGACTACTCAAATAACAATAGGGAGTTACTGTAAGGAAATAAAATTTGAACACTTATAGTAAATTGAAATGCTCATAGGTTTTAGTGGTCACCTTTCAAGTATCATCGGGATCAGTTATAAAATAAGAGAGATTTAACTGGGCCAGAATGACCATATTTTATGACTTATAGGGGGTTAGTGTAAGGAAATAAAATTTGAGCTCTTTTAGCTCGGCCAATTATTGATAGATCTTGACTAAACTCTAAAATTATAATGCTCACAGGTCTGAGTAGTCACCTTTTAAGTCTTATTGGGATCGGTCCTAAAATAATAGAGGTTTAGTGTAATTTAAAATTTTGAGAGCTTACTGCTCGAAATCTAATGAATGAATGGATTTTGACTAAACTTTACACAGAGACGACCCATGGGTCAAAATAATTATATTGTTTGACTCATCGTGATCCGTACTCAAATAACAATAGAGAGTTAGTGCAAAGAAATAAAATTTGAGTACTTATATCTCAGTATTTTATTGTCATATCTTGAATAAACTTTAAAAAAATTACCTATGAGATTGCGTTATTGAGATCAGTTCGGAAATAATAATAAGGATATGTGTAAAAAATATTCAGTGCTAACAGATTGAATCTAATCCATGTATTTTGACTTAACTTTCAATCTATATTACTAATTGATCACAATGAACATCTTATGTGTCTCAAATAAAATGAATAATAATATTTATATACCTCAAATTATACTGTTTTGTGTTTCAAAATAAAAGGCGTAGTGTAAACCAAATTTTTAGTCCTTACAGCTCAGAATCTAAAAGACGGATCATGACTGAACTTTTAATTAATACTCATATGTCAGAATAGACACGCTCTGCACTTATCGAGATCTGTTGCTAAATAATTTAGGGTGTAGAGTTAAGCAGCATTATTATTAAAGCATGAAATCTACTTGATGAATCATAACTATATGGATATTATCTTACTATAAGAAAAATTCGTCATCTTCTAAGTCTTTTTGAGAACCGTTTTAAAATAAAAGATTTTTGTCATCTTATTTATCTAATTAAAGTCCGTTCTAAAGCAAAGCTTGTTTAATAATTGGCTATAAAGCTTCATAAATAATTGATATAATTTTTAAAACAAAGAAGTAAGTATTTTTTTTAAATCATTTAATTTACTTAAGTGTTGACCAGTGTTTTTCTATGACTTATAATTGTTTATATCTTTAAAAATGTTTTAGGAAGATATGAAAATATATTTGCACGTTATTAATCAATAAATATTTGTTATATGCATAGCTGCGTCAACGTGACATTTCTTTCATTGATTCAAAGTAAAGTAATAGAGGTAGGAGCGTCTGACACATCGGGCCTCCTAATATTTGTTATATATTGATAAACAAAAAAATATATCTCTATAATAACGCAACGGTGTAGATATGAGCTAAAGTAATTCTACATTTTTCTATTTTGCCATGAATTGTTCAATTCATGGTCTGTTTAGTTAAGAATATTACTGTAATCTCAGTAAAAGTTAAAACAAACTATTTAAGATATTGTTAACTTATTGAAAGAAGGAACTTTGTACCAAACAATCATAAAGCACACGGCTTGACCAAAGCCGAATTGACATAAACATCTTAAACAAAGAATTTTTTTGGTCTTACAGCTGTTAACAATTTCTTTTTTGTGTAGTCCTCATAGAAATAATTAAAAATTTGTTTGATAATAGTTATTTATGCCATAAGGCTGAGAAGTGTGTCTTTATGTCACGGCAATTAGATTTACCGACGAACGAAGCGAGTCGGGAAAAATAGCCAAGACATAAAGACATTCTCAGCCGGATGGCATACACTATTTTGTTTTGAGGTAGCACTCATTAAATAAACTGCGCTATATACTTAATTGAAAAAAAAAACAAACGTCCAATTAACTCCATATTATCGTCGTCATTGAATTTATCCATAGCTTCACACTTTTACTCAAAAATGTAAAATTTACAAATAAACTCACAAAAATTGTCAATTAGAACACCTTTTAAAAATTAGTCGACGAACAAAAACAGAAACAAAATAAACGTTTTTAAATAAACCTCATGAAGGTTTTACACAGATTGTTTTTTTGAACACACTACATTACAGTAATGGCGGCAATATATGAATTAATTTTACGTCCTAGGAGTTTTTTTTACATTCATTATTGTCCTCGGAGGTGAAAAGTACTAAATAACCTCCTATAACAATAATGATTGGCTTCTCATCCTAAAAACGGTCCAATAAAGTGCTCAATTACGTACTACTTCAAAAAAATAACTTATTTGCCGAGGGAAGCTCGGGTATGAGTGCGAGTGATTAATAAAATTAATGTATGATGTGTTACAGAGTGAATTTTATGGGGAAGCTTTATTCGGACACCCTGGTCAGAAGTTCAAAGTGATATTCGATACAGCCTGGGGCAACACTTGGGTACCTTCCGCTCTGTGCCCAGACACTGAAGTCTTCTGTCGTAAGTGTGCAGTTTTGTTACCATTTCATCCCCATCGGAATTTCTGATTAAAAATCCGCTCTGAAAGTCACGTCACAGCGTTGACTTCATGTCACTTACATTGTACAAATGTACTATTGTATCCCCCAAAGAATATAATAGTTATAGAATGTCGGAATGTATACGAGAGAGTCAGACATAAGGTGGGATGAACTCCCATCTAGCGGCAGCTCTGAAACTAACTTTCCTTACCATAACATTCTTCCCTGTTTTCATAAGTTAGTATTATGAAATCATAAACTACTTACTCGCAGTTTATTACTTTTTTAATAAACTGCGTAGGCTTCCGCGGTTATTGTCATGAAGATTTAGGTCTTCCGGTGGTGACCGCGTCAATGTAGATGAAGAATCCGACGTTTCGCTTCCACTGTGGGAGGCATCTTCAGGGATGTAGGACATCATGGATAGAAACACAATGCTCTACACAATTGAACTCAGCTGACTGATTCACACAAATTTCATAAACAATAGGCTTCGTTACATTAACAAGGTTGATTCTTTTAACTAGTTTATTTCATCCAAAAAAGCGTCCGAAAGTTATCGTGTCTTATAGAAACGTTTAAGATACGAAAATCTGGTACACACACACACACACACACACACACACACACACACACACACATATATATATATATATATATATATATATATATATATATATATATATATATATATATATATATATATATACATATATATATATAATATATATATATATATATATATATATATATATATATTATATTATATATATATATATATATATATGTCGGTCACCCATACAGACACTGACCATGCCTGATGACGCTTAAATGAGTAAACCAGCAATAATGAGTTATAATTGCGGGTTAATGACGTCATAAAAAATATTTTCTGAATAGCTCAATTACAGTGATGAACTAATTTTTGTACACTAGGAGCTACGATGATACCAGACACACATACACATGTACAGACAGATAACTTTGTGAAAACCTCTTAGGAGGTCTTAAAAACGCCTGAAACGGATAATTCCGTTTACATTATTACACATGGTATTAATGAGGAAAGGCCGCCTCCGTGGCCGAGGTCGTTAGGGCGTTAGTCTTTACACTGAACTATGACACCCACGGAAGTCTGGGGTTCGCATCCCAGGTTACGCTCTCAGTTTATAGAAGATTATTGTTTAGATAAATTATCGCCAACTTTAGAATACATTTTGAGCGTAACGGTTGCTACTACCACCCGAGGTGGTTCCCGCAGGATTTATCCCTGATAAGCCGCAAGGCTCTGAACGGGCATTATTATTATTATTATTAATGAGGAAAATTAACATCTTTTTGTTAAACAATATCTTTATAGCCCTAAAAATTACATTTGTATCATTTTATTTGTATACGAGTATTTTTTGTATATTTATAGTGTATTTATTATTTGTATATTTTTAGTATTTTTATTTGTATATATTTGTATACTCGTATTTATTGTATATTTGTATTTTTTTATTTTCAGTTAATCATAAAAAATACGACAGCACGAAATCCTCTACGTACAAAGCTGACGGTAGAGACATCCAGATGGGTTACGGCAGTTCCGCTATAACCGGCATATTATCTTCTGATCTCATCCATGTAGGTACAACCGTCATTTCTTGCTCTTTGTACAATTAGAAAAATAAATATTGGTGGGTTTTTCTTTTGCATGAGATGATTGTTGATATCCGTATTGGATATTCTAACGTGATTAAATGTTGCAAACGAGACAGTGGATCATATTTATGGCCACAGAGAACATTCGTTATAAATATATAATTCCACATAGTGGAAATTTATATATCATAGTGACAACCATATAGTGGAAATTATATTTCATTGGACATCCATATAGTGGAAATTTATATTCTATAGGACATCCATATAGTGTGGAAATTATATTTATCAATCATAGTGGAAATTTATATTTCATAGTGACATCCATATAGTGGAAATTTATATTTCATAGTGACATCCACATAGTGGAAATTTATATTTCATAGTGACATCCATATAGTGGAAATTTATATTTCATAGTGACATCCATATAGTGGAAATTATATTTCATAGTTGACATCCACATAGTTGGAAAATTTATTATTTCATAGGTGACATCCACATAGTGGAAATTTATATTTCATAATGACATTCATATAGTGGAAATTTATATTTCATAGTGACATCCACATAGTGGAAAATTTATATTTCATAGTGAATCCACATTAGTGGAAATTTATATTTCATAGGTGACATCCACATAGTGGAAATTTATATTTCATAGTGACATCCACATAGTGGAATGTCTTCGAAGTTTTAAGACATTCGAATGTGAGAAACCAAACGTTTTGTAAAGTTCTCTTCGCGAATTCAAAAGTTCTCAACGTTCTTAATTAAATACCATGTATGGTTATTTTCAGATTGGACATTCGAACGTAACAAATCAATTGTTTGCTGAAGTTACCCATGTGCCTCTTCCCATCTTTATGTCAGAGGCGGACGGAGTAATGGGCCTGGGCTTTCAGAGTATCTCTTATATGAACGTCGTTCCTTTCTTAGATAACATGGTCAAACAGAAAGCTATATCAAAGAATGTTTTCTCATTTTACTTTAATAGGTAAATAGTTTTATTAACTTTAATTTAGTAAGTATTTGTAGCAAAAAGAATCTTAAGAAGTATTTGCTAGACGATCGGCCCCTGTGCCATTACAAGAAGGTTTAGTTTAAACTGGTAAAATTTATTTGCTTGCAGGCGGTTACTTAATTTGTTTCATCAAAATAAGTATCCACCTGGACTTTAACTTAAATCTTGATTCTAAGTAAGAGAGGTTAGAGGGTTTCTAAGGTTTGACACTATCCATTTAATTCAGATTTGGATGAAGTAATGACATTTCCAGATACTCGTCTACTACCAAGTCTAGCCTTCCATTATACCCCCACCCCTTTTCTATACTATATGTAAGTACTTTTTACCACTTACAGAAATGCATGTCTATGAGTAGGATACAAAATATTATTCTAATGAAAGTTTTACTCCTGCGTATAATGTCTGAATGTT